>JAHRHZ010000223.1:27812929-27858613 GCA_024137785.1 Ginglymostoma cirratum
GCGCGCGTATGTGCGTGTGTGTGTGTGTGTTTGGCATTACTTAGGTAAATATTTATAATTTACTATTTCAAATTAAGTGGTAATCAGCTATACATTGTCACTGAGTAAGTTCTGTTTTCACAATAATCAATAATTCTGTTGTCCCTTAAAGAAACTTGGTTGTTGACGTTCTTATTCTGTCAATATTAGGTTTAAAATATATAATTGGCAATATTAGTAACTGCATAAAGCATTCGATTATATGTTATGATTAATCAAGTAGCATGACTAGCAAGAGATAGCACCCCCCCACCAACCTGATCACAGTGTAAAATTGGAAGCATGTGAGATAACCCAAAGCAGAAAAAGGAATTGGAAGTGAGGTAATGATAATTGAAAAGGATAAAAGGAAAGATGAGAAAAGAACTGGCTCCAGTCCATGACACACTAGAAATTATTTGAATTTTTGTTGAAAAGATATCTGAACAGAGGAGGTAGGCAAAAGAAAACTGGTATGAAAAGTAGGCTGTAGGCAGTAAGTAGGCAGGACTCAAGAATTTTCTGCCATGCTTTCTGAGAAGGCATCTGCAGATTATAAACTGGCAAATAAAGACAATTTGCAGTGCAAAAGAGTTGGTCCCTGAGGCTTACAGGCATCATTTTCAGCATTTCCAGAAGCAGCCTGGGCAAACTTACTTAGAATTTGAGAAGGTCAAGCAAATTATCGTTGATTGTTAGATGTGGGCACCAGTGCTAGAAGCATGAAGTAATTCTCCTATAGGATTTTTAAAAAATCACTCTCTCCAGTTGTAAAAAATGCTTTCAACTGCCAGACAAGCATCTGAGATGGTTGATATTTACGAACTTGTATACAAATCCAAATCCTTTATCAATCACCCCAAACACAAGAAGGATGGAAGGGTGAAAGGTAGGTAAATAGCTAGGGATGAGAAGAGATAGCTGGGAATGCCCCAGGCTTTACACTTCAGGCCTGAGTAGAAGATACTGAATGTGAAAGTGATATTTGAATACCCAAGTGTTTTCTATTATGACATTCATGCAAATTGCCATCAGTCTGGAGTAAACCCATCAGATTTATTGGGGTGCACACAATCACTGCAGAGAAATGGACCTTGACCAATACTGTGACAGGCCAAGTTGAACCTCTGACCACAGCTGTGAGGCTAATTCCTAACAATGCACTTGAGTTACAGAGAATCCTTTACAGAGATCACTAACTCCTGGAGGAGTGCATTGCCAAAGTGAAGCAGAACTGCTCCCTCACCATTGCGTGTAAAAACCTGGTCAGGTATGAGGCACTGTCTTTTGATTTACATGGCGTAGGTTTGACCTATTCCCTAAAGCTGTGAGGTTTCAGTCACCCGAGCCATCTTCCACTTCATCTGGAAGCCTAAAATAGACTGGGGTCTGCAGGCGCTCCATGCACAAAACTCTGGAGAAACGAGTGTCATAAGAACATGCCCAACATCTCTCCCTCATCCTGATGAACACTTGTATGTAGCTGCATCAAGCTGTATGTAGACCAATGGTATGCAGACACTAAGTGTCACTACGTACTGAGGTTCTATGTGTCCTCAGTGTTGTGAAGGATGGGACTTGCCTTGATGCCACAGAATGCTCCTACGTAGTTGGACCATTCCGTACCATCTGTCCTTCATGGAGAAATTTGCAAAGAAAAGCACCTTTGACCACAAGCCCATCGGGAAGTGGTCAGCACATAGTGTCCTTAAGACTGAGGGAAAAGGAGAGGGTGGATCCTATTGCATGGTTTCCTGAGCAGACTGTCAAAGCCATTTGGCAGAATACCTCTTCACCAGACTTTCCAACAAGCACCAGGACATTGCCTGGCTGGTGGTGAGAAAAGCACTACCTGTGAAATCCTTCATGTGTGCCTGTTCGGTCTGCACAACCACACACTGCCTTCGAAGCAGCTGCGGGGGGTTTGAGACTGTCATTCATCTCCTGCTGGAATGTGCCTTTGCAAAAGAAGTTTGGAGAAAGATACAGTGGTTTTTGTCAAGGTTCATCCTGAGCAGCTCCGTGATGCGGGACTCTGTACTTTATGTTCTGTATGCGCACTGAAATAAACATCAGCTGTGCCTAGAGGACCATCAGCTTAGTGAAAGACACTTCTTGGTCTGCCTGAATCTTTGTGGTCTTCCAGAACAAGGAGTTGACCCTGACTGAGTGCTGCAGACAGGCACATTCTAAGGTCCAGGACTACATGCTGAGGGATGCACTAACACTTGGGGCAGCTGCCACCAAGGTGCAATTGGGAAAGACCACTGGTCTGAGGTCTTCCTGCTGAAGGTAAATAGGGGTCCATTCAGTTTTTGGACCTGCCTAGTGCCTGAAATGTATGTAAATGTAGTACTGTGTATGTAAGAGAGGTCTTAGGTTTATTCGATAGAGTTAAATTCCAACGTTTGTTTGTTTCCTTGATGTACAACTGCACAGAACAGAACTATGTTTGTGACTATGTGTATATATACAAAGATATTTTTATAAATAAAATATATTTTTGAAATAAAAAAAAGTAACTCCTCATTCCTCAAATGAGGGAAGTAAACTTATAGTCATACTCAGTGATTCATGAGACACCTGAACAGTTTTGATGGTGAGAAACATGACTTTTATTGACGTTATTGGCAGAGAGTTATGGTGTAACATAGTTAAAGTCATCTGCATATCATCTTCAGAAACAAGAGGCTTTAAAAAGGTATCCCTCTGAACGTGGTTCCTGACTTTGGTTTGGTGGGGGTATGGTTGGTAGGGACAGAAACCTTAACAAGGTTTAAGAAGTATTTAGATGTGTGCTTGTGATGGCATGTTGTACAAGACTATGGGCCAAATGCCGGTAAATCAAGTTAGAATACTCGGGTCGGAGCAGCTTGGTGACCCTTAGCACCAGGGACCCAGGTTTGAGTCTTGAGTGACTGTCTGTATGGAGTTTGCATGTTCTCCTCATGTCTGCATGGGTTTCCTTCAGGTTAGGTGGATTAGCCATGGTTAATGCAGGGTCATGGGGATAGGGTGTGATGCTGTTCAGAGGGTAGTGCAGACTTGGACCCAATGGCCTCTTTCTGCACTGTAGGGATTCTATGGTTCTATGATCATCAGACATTCAAAACAAAGATCATACTCAGGAATATTGTCATGACTGGGACAAAGGGCTAGAATTTCTTTTGTTTGCCATCTGGGATTCACTTAATGTTTCTATTTGTTTTAATCCTTTTTAATTAGTTTATGGAAAAGAATTCTATTGAAACATCTTTTCTTCCCAAACACTCTAACACCCCGCTCCCATCTAGACTGCTGGATGGACCATCGCCTAATTGGAGCCAGGACCAACATATATATAGCACCGCTGCAGCGGAGATAACAGAAGCAGCGCTGCAAAACATTCAATGTTGAGGCACTTAACGACCTGGAAAAAATAGCATCATAAAACCAACTCCTCTCCACAAACCTAGCGACTCCCAACAATACTGAGTCATGGGATCCCGAAGTCTCTGGTCCACCCATAAGACTGCTATCATCAATGCCTACAAAAATGAGATCCAGGAATAATCAAGCTGGAAGTGCGTGGCATTTCTGACTGTAAAACAACAACTGTGCTCAGAAGAGAAAAGGCAGGCCTACAGGCAACTAAAGGCAGAGGTCCAAAAACAAACCCATGACAAAAAGAACAAGTGGTCAGTGGAGAAAACACCGGAGGCCTGATGAATGGCTGACAACCATTACATGCTTGGTTTACTCTGTGCTATCAAGACCACATATGGACCCAACACCCAAGGCCCCACCCCACTGCTGGCCAAGGACAGAGTGACTCTTTATCTTTGATAACGAAGCCATCAAAAACAGCAGGGAGGAGAAGTTCAGACCTCCTCAACCAGGGACCTGTCTTTGATCCAATTGTCCCTGAACACATCCCATAGCATAGTACATGCCATGAACTCAGCAACACCCCGGCCTTACATGAAGTAGAGAAGGTCACCCACCAGCATAAGAACAACAAGGCTTCTGGAGCATACAGTATTCCTACTGAGGCATTGAAATGCACCTGTTGCAGCTACATGCCCTTGTCTGCCCAATCTGGAAGGAGGAGAGCTCTGAGATGCCACGATCATGAATATTTTCAAAAAAGGGAAAAAGTCCAACAGTGGTAACTGCAGGGCAGTCTCCTTCCTGTTGACCATTGAAAAACTTAGCCAAGGTCCTTCTCAACTGTCTCCTCCCTATGGCTGAGGAACTCCTCCCAGAGCCACAGTGTGGTTTTTGGCCACCGAGGGGCATAACGGACATGATTTTCACCACGCGATGGCTGCAGAGAAATACAGAAAAAAAACTTACCCCTGTACATGGCCTTTGACACCATCACCGTATTATAGAGTGTCCTTCTCTGCTTTGGTTGCACCATAAAGTTTGTCACCATCCTTTGCCTGCTCCACAACGACATGGAAATCATGGTAATGACAAATGGCTCCAACACTGACCCATTCCCTGTTCAGACTGGTGTCAAGCAGGGGTACATCAGCACTCCAACACTGTTCTAGATCTATGTCGCTGCAATGCTGCACCTCACTGCAGACAAGCTCCCTGCTGAAGTGAAGCTAACCTACAGAACCTGTGGGAAATTATTCAACCTCTGTCACCTTCAAGCCAGAACCAAAGTTACCCCCAATCAATGTCATTGAGCTGCAGTACACAGATGCTGCTTGTGTATGTGCAGTCTCAGAGGACATAGTCCAGACCATCGTCAGTATCTTTACAGAGGTATATGAAAGCATGGATCTTGCCCTGAACATCTGAAAGACAAAGGCCCACCATCAACCTGGCCTGGTATTGTGGAGCAAACCCCTGTCAATCAAGGTCCACAGGGAGGCTTCAGAGAACATTGTGCACTTCCAATACCTTGGAAGTGCCCTGTTGGCCAAAATAGCTATTGATGAAGAAATCTGGCACCACCTCCAGTGTGCTAGTGCAGCCTTCAGCCTTCTGAGGAAAAGGCTGTTCAAGGACAATAACATCAGATCTGACACCAAGATCATGATTTACAGAGCTGTGATGGTTCGCACCCTCCTATATGGCTCTGAGGTGTGGACTGTCTACAGCAGACACCTCAAGACACTGCATCAGTATCACCAACGCTGCCTGCACAAGATCCTGCAAATCTGCTGTGAAGAAAGACACACCAACACCAGGGCCCTTGACCAGGCCAACGTTCCCAACATCGAGGCGCTGACCACCCTTAATTGCCTACGATGGGCTGGGCACATCATCTGCATGACCGATACAAGACTCCCCAGCAGGTGCTCTACTCCCAGCTTTGAAACGGCAGGGTAGCCCCAGGTGGACAGAGGAAACACTTCAGTGATATTCTCAAGGCCTCACTGATGAAATGCAGCATTGTAACAGACACCTGGGAATCACTGGCCCAAGATCATTCAAAATGGAGGAGAAGCATCTGGGAAGGCGTTGAGCACCTTGAGACTTGCCATCGGGGAAAAATGGAAGCCACGTGAAAACAGCAAAGGCAGCATGCTGCCACATCAATGCAACACCAACCCTTTCCCATGACCAATTTCTGTCCCAAATGTAACAGTAGCCGCATCAGTCTGTACAATCACCTACGGACTCACGATGAGAGTGGAACAGAGTCATCCTGTTCTGTAGGGGACCTCCAATGATAATTATTGTGAATTCATTTTGCATACATCCTTCTAAGAGTGAGAGCATGGGAGAGAGAGAGAAAACTTGCGTTCTCAAAGATTCCAGTCATTATTGCCTGTGTATTGTGACACTACTGTGTGTGTGGCAGGACACTAACTGAAAGTGACCTTGAACATTTCATGTAATTTCCTTTTTCTTTCAAGAGCTCCACTACTTGGCCTAAGTGCCTTTTTCAAAATTAGTCTCTGCAGTGAAAGTTATTAATTTATTTTCTTTTAATTGATGTGTGTGTGTTGGGTTTTTTTTTTAGCAGGGTAGGTATTTTCTCTGTTTCAAACTGTATTTTAATCAGCTTTACATCTTTGCCAAATAAGACCTTCTTTCACAATAAATCAGTATTTTTTTGACCCTAGAAGAAACCTTGTTGATTTTTTCTTTTGAAAATCTAAACCTAATATGGATAAATTACAGAATTGACTATAATGGTACCTGGATAGAATTGATGCTGTAACTAGTGAAGAGGTGAGACTAGAGGGAGAGAGACAGTGCACTTCACCAGCCTTTGATTTTTGTAACACAATGAGTGCTGGTCTGCTAATGATGCTCACATCTCATGAATAGAAAAATGGTGTGAGGTTCATCTCTGAATTGTAGGTGTGAAATGTGACTGACACAGATTGTTGCAAGGTATGTGCTGGGGATGTGGTGTATCGAGCAGTGTGTAGCTGTTGATGCATTTAATAAAATGTGACATTTGAAGATCCATTCACTAATGTAGACCATTCAAGTGGAGTCACTAACTTTCTTAAACACTGCATACAGGTGCTGAGGCTAGCCTTCTGACAATGACAACTGCAATTATCAGATATTACACAGTTTGTTTGCTGGGTTTTCTGACACAGTATTATTAGGTCATATGCTTCCTCGTCTCTACCTTCTCCATCAAAGCCTCTAGTGCAGCTTTGGAAAATCTTGGAGCTTGCTTGTCATCAAGTTGTGCTAGTTACCTGTCTTTCTCATTATGTAATTACTTCTAGAATGATTTCCAGGATCTGGTCCAGTAAAATGCACCTTTTCTTCAAGGGGTACAGTCTGGTTTGAAGTACTTTAGGATTGCTTTAACATATGCTGATCTTGTATGATTTTATGATCTTTATTCAGGCACGTAGCCAGTCAACAGTGTGTTTGAATAATGGTTGTATGCTACAACATTTAGCAGGCAGCATGAATTAAGTTTCTAACTTGTACAGAAAGCAGGTGAATCTGACATCCCAAAACCCTCGATTAGGGCAGAGTGGTTGACGTTATCTACATGAACTTTAGTAAAACCTTTGATAAGGTTCCGTATGGTAGATTAATTATTAAAGTTAGATCATATGGTATTCAGGGAGATCTTGCCTATTGGACACAAATTAGCTGGACAGTAAGTGACAGAGGGCGATGGTGGCGGGTTGTTTTTCAGACCGGAGGGCTGTGTCCAGTGGGGTTTCACAGGGATCGGTGCTAGGTCCACTTTCGTTTGTCATTATATAAAATGATTTGGATGAGAATTTAGGAGGCATGGTTAATAAATTTGCAGGTGACATTAAAATTTGGTGGTAGCGTTGACAGTGAAGAAGGTTTTCTAAGATTTCAAAGACACGTTGACAAATTGGGCGGGCGGCTGAGGAGTGGCAGATGGAATTTAATTTGGATAAATACGAGGTATTGCATTTTGGTAAAACAAACAAGGACAGGATTTACACAGTTAATGGTAGGGCCCTTTGTAATGTTGAACAAAGAGATCTAGGGCTTCAGGTACATAGTTTGTTGAAAGTTGTGTCACAGGTAGACAGAGTCGTAAAGGAGGTGTTTAGCACACTTGCCTTCATTGTTCAGACCATTGAACCTGAGTTGGGACGTCATGCCATGGTTCTACAGGACGTTGGTGAGGCCACTTTTAGATTACTGTGTACAGTTCTGGTCACTTTGCGATAGGAAAGATATTAAATTGGAGAGGGTTCAGTAAAGATTTACAGGATGCTGCTAGGACTGGAGTGTTTGCGTTATGAGGAGAGGCTGAGACTTTAATCACTGGAGTGTAAGAAGTTGAGGGGTGACCTCATTGAGGTTTATAAAATCATGAGGGGCTTGGATAAAGTGAATAGCAAAGGTGGGGAGAGGGGGGAATTCAAAACTAGGGGGCATATTTTTAAGGTGAGAGGAGGAAGATTTAAAAGGGACCTGAGGGTAATTTTTTCACATACATGGTGGATTGTATGTGGAACAAGCTGCCAGAGGAAGTGATAGATACAGGTAGAGTTTTAAAAAAATTAAAAGGCATTTGGATAGGTACACAATTAGGAAAGGTTTAGAGGGATATGGCCCAAATGCAGGCAAATGGGACTAGCTTAATTTGGGACACTTGCTCAGCATGGATGAGTTGAACCAAAGGGTTTGTTTCCATGCTGTATGCCTCTGATTCCATGATTCTATCCCCATTTTTGAAGGTTTTTGAAATTTATGTTCATTAATTGTTAGTTTCATAATCATATTTATAGATCTTGAAAGAAACATATGGTATCAATATCATGACTCACTGTTCTTTTTAAGTCCGAACCATTGCGATTACTGTTCGCTACAACTCTTGGGTTGGAATCTTGTGCTTTCTGATGGGCAATCTTGGAGATGGGAAGTGTATTTAATTAGTTGGTGGTATAGTCAGACCTGTTGTCATTCTGCTCCCATTAGAATTAAGTTCTGGGAGGAAGACCTACAATTGACCTACACACAATGCTGCCAATTCAAGTACTAAAGTGGCCAATTAAAGAATATTGTAGGCCTACTATCACTGGGATTAATCCATTTTCAGGTGGCTTGTTGCATGTGGAATTAGCCTGTGGGCAGCCTGTCACTGCAGTAGGACAAGAGGTGATTCCTTGATCAAACAATCAGTACCTCGTCAAGGGACTGGACATTAGGCATGTGGGTTCCTGCTGGTAAGTCTTCCTACTCTTCTGCTTCCTTCCATGCCTGTGACTCCCAATCTTAACCTTGCACATTACCAATTACCACATCTGATCATTTGGCATGGTCTTTGATCCTTCGTACCCCTGGACTCTGTTGGGATCCTTTCAGAAGCAATGATCTACTCCATGCTGCTGGGTGCAAGTGTTGCTGGCCTTTGAAGGGCAGCTCTTAATGGGTAGGACTTCTGCCTGTGGAATCCTAATTCCAGAGAAGGCCCACTCGTGGCCTTAACAGTGCCTGATGGGCATGTAGCACAGCAGGCGTACCCTGGGTAAACAGTATGTTTCTGTACCAGCTCCTTAACAAGCAGTGAAGACCCCCTATACCTGAACAAAAGTCTGTATTTGGTAACACCTTCCCTTATTTGAGCCCCTAAATAGTTTTTGGTACAAAATAGAATTGCACTTCAACCACCTTTTTGTACAATGACCAAAACACATCCTATAGTGCAAAACAAAATGTTATGGCTTCCTTACGTCTCCATCAGATCTGTCAAGCCTTTTAAATATTTCCTTTAACAGAAGTAAGCTTTGTGCCCAGATCTGTTTTGACTGATTTGCATGTCCTAGGGGGATATGAACTATAACAGTGATATTTGTTCCAAGATTAATGCAATTTTGAAACTATGAACATGGATCTAAGCCATAAATCTGGATTTGGTATATTTGATTCAGCTGAGATAAAATTGAGCTTTTGTCAGTTCAAGATTTGATATATTATTTATTTTTATTTTTAATAAAATCTATGCTTTTACTAGTGGAATGTAATAGATTACTTATATGGCATTTCTGTTTCAAAACCTCATGAGATTATTGGATTCCCCCATCCTGACTCAAAGCCTTGGTAAAGACAGTACTATAGTGAGTGCATTTTTCTAAAATAAGCAATTTGAACAGAGCTTTTGGAAGAAAATATACAGCAAAATCAACAAACCTTTGCTGAGAGGGCACATCAGGAGAATATTTGCTACTAGACTGAAAAGGATAGGTTTTTCAATTGGTAATGCCAAGTTTCCAGGCATAACGTAGACATTACCAATTGGAAAACAAGGTAGTCAGGACATAATTTAGAAAGAACATAAATTTCTGTTATTCCCATTCATGTAGTACTTATTCACTTTCCCAACTGCTGAACGTGGTTGTCTAGAATAGCTGACTACAAATGTAAATGACAGGATTTTGAGTGTTTTATCTGAAGGTTGCCATTTTCAGTCTTACATTTTCTTTTTTTCTGCTGTTCTGTAACGTATGAGAGCGGGATTCTATTTAGACTGAAGGGTTTTTTTTTAGTTAAAAATCACCTTCTTTTCACAGTGATTTTCAAGACTGGAACTGGGCCTCAAAGATTGACCAGTTTGGCCATGTCCTATACTTGAAAAGCTGCAAGGATTTAAAGGAACCTCACCAATTTTACCCATCAGTCATTGCTGCCTTGGAGCTTGCAACTTCAAAATTTCAACTTGTGACATCACTGAGGGTTGTGGCCCTCACTTTGGGAAACCCAGCTTTCAGTGATACTGAATGAAGGAAGGAATAATGTATAATACTTATCAGACCTCCAGGCCTGGACTTCCTACTTGACTTAGTCCTGGGTGTGGTCTTCACGTGTTCCAGATCAACCAGAACCAGACACAAAGCGGTACTATTTGCTGCAAGGACCAAAGCACCATTAGAATGACCCAGTCAGTAATAGTAAAAGGGATGACAGTCTTGAATCTTCCTCCACCTGTCGGTGTTTATGCTGCATGTTGAATAAGGGGGAGCAGAAATAACTTGCTTATTGCATAGCATCTCCAGCATAGTAAAATTTTTCAAGATATTTCATAGGAACATTATAAAGCAGAATTCAACACTGAGCCACATAAGGAAATGCTGGAGCAGATGACTAAAAGCTTGGTCAAAGAGGTGGGGTTCAATGAGCATTTTGACCAATGAAAGAGGCAAAGAGGTGGGGAGTTTCAGGAAGCAATGACCAAGATTTAAGGCCTTGGTAGATGAAGATATGGTTGTCTACAGTGGTGCAAAGGAAATTGGGATGTTCAACAGGCCAGAACTAGAGAAAAGTTCAGAGGACTATAGGACAGGAAAAGATCTCAAAACTTGGCACAAGTTGGGACATAGAGGTATTTGTTTGTAAACAAGAATGCAACCTTTAAAATCAAGACATTATGAAAATGAGAGCCAATGTAGGTCAGTGTACTGAGGGGAGAGGGATGAATGAGACTTTGTGCAAGTTTGGATAAGGCAGCTAAATTTTTGATGATGTACAATTTGTGAGAATAGAATGTAGGATGTCAGCCAGGATTGTGGTGGAAAACTCGAGAGTTAAGAAAGGTATGAATAAAGGTTGTAGCTTGAGCAGGGGTAGAGCTGAGCACATGTAATGGCCCTTCAGAGTTGGTTTTGCACAGCAAGGTTTCATCTTCATGGAGGAGACACCCGTTGGTCTGGCAGTCCTCCCATTTGATCCTCAGGATTTGACGTTAGTACCGCTGGTGGAAGCTGTCAAAGATCTTAACGTGACTTCAATAGATGGTTCAGGTTTTATTGCAATAGAGGAGGTTAGTCAACACAACTGTTCATAGATCATTGAATCCCTACAATGTGGAAACAGGTCGTTCGGCCCAACAAGTTCATACTGACCCTCGGAGCATCCCACCCACACCCATCCCCCTATAACCCCCACAATCTACACATCCCCGAGTATTACGGGCAATTTAGCATGGCCAATCCACTTACCCTGCACATCTTTGGACTGTGGGAGGAAACTAGAGCACCCGACGGAAACCCATGCAGACATGGGGAGAACGTGCAAACTCCACACAGACCGTTGCCCAAGGGTGGAATTGAACCTGGGTCCCTGGTGTTGTGCAGCTACAGTGCTAACCACAACACAACCAGGATCACGGATTCCAGAGGTCCCTGTTGTTAGAGACATAATCACAGCTTGAAGAAAGCAGCTCTGGCACATTTACTGAGGAGGATCTGGTAATATTGATTCAGTGCCGGACTTCTTCTTCAATGGTAGTCCTTTGGGAGAGATATGGGAAATGGTGCGCACACTCAAGATCCACCCCAGCTAATTCAGAAAGTGCAGGGCTCAACTGACCATGAAACGTTGGTAGAGAATCATCTAGGTGCTGGTGATGGACAGGTCAAACATCATATAAGAGATGATTTAAATGTTCAATGTCCTTTGCATATGCTGTGCAGAGTGAGCTATGAAGCTCAGTCATCCACAAACTGAAGATTGTGAGTATTCACGATTGTGAATTTTCTTTTTGCTTGGAAGCAACCAAGGTGAAGATCCCGTACAAACAATAATGGATTTACAATTTATAGAATCAAAAGCCTTAGTTGGGTTATTTCTAGATTTTTCTCCCAACATTTTTCCTGGATCTGTCGAGGAGTGATGACAATGTCTGTAGTCCCCTGAAGTGGGTTGGAAAGCACATTGTGTTCCTGGATGGATCTCCTCAGTGACAGAACAAAGATGGTTAAGGTGGATACAGGCCAGGATCTTACCCAATGGACAGAATGGAGATTTAACCCCCTTCTTGTAGATAGTCATGATGTTTGCATTCTTGAAACCCTTGAGGATTTATCTTAGTTCCTGAGATGAAGAATGAGCTGCTGGAGTCATGATGCAAGCCGATAGCCACTAGCATGTCAAGGTAATCTAGTAAGAAGCCAACTTGAGTACACCAGTAAAGGGAGTAAATGGTTCAGTGTAATTTTTGAAGTCAGTGATTTTAAATTAGGTCAGTCACAACTGGGGCTGGATACCCTTATTAAGATAAACCCACTTGGTAGCTGTAGTCGAACTGCACCAGGCCACCACTCTTAAATATATCCAGGGATGCTTCTAATGGGAGAAAGGAGTCTATTGTGCTGCTTGTTTGAAAATGTTACCTTTGTGGTTTTGCAGTGAATTTTTTTACTGAAGAAGACATGAACTTTAGGAATGCATTTTCATGCCCATTATTTTCAACACTATTGGATTACATGTTTCATATTTTCAGAAATAAATCTTTCTTTTCTTGAGAGGTTGTTCATGTGTATGAGGCAAACAAAATTTGTACTTTGCAAGAAAATCTAAATATTGATGCGCAAAGTGAATTGTTTAACTAACAGTCATTATGGATACAACCTTTGTACTTATTTTGGAGTTAATTCTGAGAATTCCAATAAGCTATTTGTGTGCCTATTGGTCCGTATCAAAATGTATAATTTCTTTTTTTATGCCCCTCAACACACCTAGTTGGGAAAATCAGGATGGAGCATTCATTGCAAAATAGCCCTTGGTCAGCCACTGGGAGGCGCATGAGAGCTGTAAAGGTAACTCAATCTTGTTCCCTCTCTCCAGTGAAGAACTCCCCCTAATGGGAGAGAGGAGAATCAATTCGATCAGAATTTGCCATTTTCTGCTATTGTGACTTAAAAGCTTCTGATAAAATATAATTTCTAAAACCTGTAGATAGTTTGTATTCTGATTAGTCTGAAACATAACAGCTAAATAACAGAAATACATAAAGCACAGAAATATATAAAGATTTAATATGATAATAAGAACTGTATCTCTTATTTAAAGGTCAGGAGCACTCTCATAAAAGTGAACTATACACTTAGCTAAGCAATCTAATAATGTTAATGCGAGGAATTTTGAATTAGGGTATTACTGCAATTCCTTGAAGTGATAAATTATTAAATCAATTTATTGATTGTGCTCATGTGATAATAAACGAAGCAATGTGATTAGGGTTTAACATTGTAAACTCAGAAAAGATCAAGGGAAGTGTATTGAGCAACAGGTTACAATATTACAACCTTGGGTTTTGTTATGAAACATAATATATATCATTCTGTGCAAATAGAGACAATACCCAAGGTTTGTATCCTTCAGTTTGAAGAACAAACCATGATTTCACTTTTGGAGTGTAGAAAATGTTCTCAAGGAAGACAATTGCTGCTCTTCTTTCCAAATCCAATCAGCAAAATTTAGCGTGTTCAGCTGAAATCCATACTACTATATATCAGAGTTTGAATGCCTGTCATTTCTTAAGCTCAAAAGCTAGACCATTCTGGGCCCTTTGGGATGGGAGGCAGGACAAATGGAAAAATGCCCAATCTCCTCCCAGTGGTATGACAAATTGACAGCAGCAGGAAAATTGGTGGCTCCCATGCCTTCCCAGGTGCTAATTGGGCTAATTAAGAGCCATCCTGTCTTCATGGACATTTTGTTCATATTGGGGGAGCTTGATGCTGTTTGGGGACACAGTCGGATGAAACCTAGTAGCTTCCTGGGGGTTGGTCCATGGCCAGTTGAGAAGCTACCCCAGCAACAATTGCCTTGTTCGATTACTGCTTCTGGCACTCAAGTGACTTCATTCAGCATGGGGGTGAGGCTGCCTCCCCCAGACAGCCACCAGCCAACACAACTTACCCATCTTTGAGCATGCTTGGCCATTCAGAGACCCTTTTTCTGCAGCCTTAGGATCAGGTGTTACTTCTGCTGGTTACAGTGTTGCTAAAGCTAGCCGTCTAGTCCAGCAACTGATGGACAGCGGACGTGGTGACAGACTCGTTATTGACTGGGACTGGCAAAATACCACCGTTTGGTCCTGCTACTGGAGACAGGACTTCATCACTGACAGCAAAATCCAGACAGGAGAACCTTTGCCTTAAACAGTTTGAAATCTTTTGAGCAAGACATTCTTAGCCACATCCACTCTTCTTCCAAGAGACTCTGGCAAACAACAGAAAGCAAAGTCAGAGACCATGAAGGAGTCCTGCTCCAGTGTAGACACTGTCGTACTGGGCTCTGTGAGGTTAAGGCATAGTGTTGCTATCAATCCTCCTTTCTGCTTTATTAAAACAAATAAGTTAAACACAATGCTGACAGAGACCCACAGGGTACCATGTACAAACCCAATGGACACATACAAATTCAATTCAAAATATAATTTGGGAGGGAGTTGGGGATTGGAGTAATGAGGCACCCATGCCATTTCAGTGCCCATCAGTTGCTGAAAACCGCAAATGCACCAGTAGATAATGCATGCTCCATTTCCAGACACATATGCTGGTGTGTATGTTACCATCAAAGAGAAGCAGACTGTCAGGGCAGTGAGTCCCTTCATGGCACAGTACTTGGGCCCAATATTGGTCATACTGGTCAGGAGCAGACCTATGGGGAGATTGCCAAATTGGACAGTCTCTGTCTGTACCATGTACCCAAAAATCAGGAACGTAGGGCTGAAGTGCAATCAAAATTTTACAGTAGCTCCTTTTAAAAAAAATTTTAAGAAGGGCTCAAGCCTAGAGTAATCAACGTAAACAAAGTCCATGGCCTCCTCAAGACTGCAAAAATTACAGATGACCGGAGAGTCTATGACTTAAAACCCATGGGTGCACTGAGCTGCTTGTGCAACATCTCCACCCCAGATCCGCAGAGGTAAGGAAGGGGATTGATGCACAGACAGCACTCCACTGGGGACTTCTGCCTCCACTGGATGGCAAGGTGGAACACCAGGTGTGCCTAGATGGTGGACGAATGTAAGTAAGTGAAGGGTGAGAAGCCAAAGCCTAAGGAGGAAAGCCCTATTTTCCAAATGGAAGGACACTGAGGAAATTCCTTGTGAGAGCTAAGATTGTGGGCGTGGGACCTGGACGGATGGCCTGGGGCTAATGCAAAATTCTGTCCAAGTGCGCGTCAGTTCAGACAGAAGATCACTGCATGCTTGAGTTTTCTCAATAGCGCGGGTGCTGTCAGAGCCGAGTGCTTGGTTTTAAGGCTCTGATTGGCTTTGGCTGTACACTGGATACAAACTGATGTCTGCTCAGTAGTGTAATATAGCCATGCAGCAGGTGCCCAAGTCTTGTCATCCCCAGCAACCTGAACACTGGACAGTGGAGGGAAGATACCTGAATGGAATTTTTCTTTCATCAGCTTCTCCTCTTTACAGGAGAGAGTTCTGACATGAAGCAACCATGCTCCAAACTCAGATAACGGCCTGGTAAAGGACAGGCAACTCCCATAATGACTTACAAAAATCAGGTTGATTTACAAACAGGAGCTGCTCACAACTGAAACCGTCAACCTGATGGAGGAAATACAGTGCCAGGGCACGCTACCCATTGAGATGACTCAATGTAAAAATCTGAAGGTGGCAAGTTGCTGCTTAAGTGTGAAGGCACACCGATGCCTGATTGTCCACCTTAAGCATAAGTCTCAGTACCTCAGTGACCCAAGTACTGCCGTTTTACCAGCAGAATTCTGTGAGCATCCTCTACATTGTGGTGATAAACTCTGGGAGACGGATCAACGTGACCAACCAGTATCACAACATGGCAGTGATCGTTTAGTTTATGACCAGCATGACTCCTGTTGGACAACAGGGAGCAGTCTTATCCAGTGCCCAAGGTGTGTGGTAACGTTGGCCTTCAGTTCAGAAGGGCTAAACCAAACCCTCAAGTAGAGGAGATAGGTTGTGCTCCAGGTAAAACAGCTGAGCTCTTCTGCCAGGGATTTTACCCATCACTGGTCAACTAGAAGTCCAGGATACTTTCCCAGTATGTTACAAATTATACTTTGTCGGTCGGGAGGAGGAGAATGTCAGTAGTATAAACCGAAATGATGACCTCTCTTCTAGACCTGTGCAGACACAAACCAACAGCCTTCTGTGCAACAGCCTTCTGTGCTCCACCCAAATTGAATATAACTGGCCAGACAAGGGGCAACTCTGACAAATTCTGTCCCTAAAGCAAAGGAGTGCCATCAAGACCTGTTAAACGTAATTTAGCGCTCTGCTTTGACATATAGGATTTGGATCCAGGTGGTAAATTGCATCCTGAACCAGAGTATTCACAGAGTCCCAAATAAATGTTTGTGATACACCCTGTCAAATGCCTTCTCCTGATCACGGCTGAAGAGGGAACGTCTCTTTCCCACGTCCTCTGGGAAAGATGGATGTTGTCATTTATGGTCCAGACTGGGACAGAATAGAAATGGTAGAGGTGGACCATGTGGTCCAGCAAGGTGCTAAGGCAGGAAGACATTGCCCTGGCAAAAATGTTGGAATCCATGTTATCAATTTTTGAGAAGATGGAGATCTCCCCTCATTGGCAGCAGAGCTAGAATGAACCTTCACCACGAGGTGGGTATCTCATTGGTGTTAAACGTTTAATGCTCCTCCATGACCTGTGTATTGTGATTTCCCAGAGCATCCTAGACTTCCGTATGGAACTCCATGGTCTACCGTGTCAAGGCTGCCTATAAGCACCTACACAGTAGTCTCAAAAACATTTACAACACAGAAGGAGACCATTTGGCCCATTGTATCTGCACCAGTCAACAAAGATCTGTCTCTACTAATTCCATTTTCCAGCTTTTGGCCCAGAGTTTTGGTGGCTGAGTCAATACAAGTGAATTTCTAAATACAGCTTAAGTGTAACAGAAGTTTCTGGCCCAACCACTTTTTCAGGCAGTGAGTTCTATACTGCCACCACCCTCTCAGTGAAACATTTCTTAACTCTCCTACCCCTTACCTTAAATCTATGACCCCTGGTCACTGACCCCTCTACTTATGGAAATTGTGCCTTTCTGGCTACCCTATCTATGCCCCTCAGAATATTATGTGCCTCTTTCAAGTCGTCTGTCAAAACCTCACTCCAAGGAAAACAAATTGAACCTATCTTTCCTCATAGCTCAGACCCTCCAAGTCCAGGCAACATTCTGGTGAATCTCCTCTGCACTCACTTTAGTACAATCACATCCTTCCTATAATGCGGTGACCAGAAAGCACACAGTACTCCAGTTGTGGCCAAACCAGTGTTTTATACCGTTCCAGCAAAACCTCCTTGCTCTATGCCACAACTGATAAAGGCAAGTATCCAATGTGCCTTCTTTACCATCTTATCTACCAACCCTGCCACCTTCAAGGCTGTGTGGATCTGCAGACTGTGGTCCCACTGACATTCAGTACTTTCCAGTGTACTACCATTCAAAGTGTAATTCTGTACCTTATTAGCCTCCTATGTGTATTACTTCACACTTTCCTGCGTTGAATTCATTTGCCACTGCTTTGTTCACCTAACCGGTCCGTTTACAGTTTTTCCTCCTCACTGTTTACCACCCTACCAGTTTTCATGCAATCTTTTTGATTGATTTTATTCTCATCTATTCAAGGACAAGAGTACAGGAGCCCAGTAAAAAGTGTATAATGTCATCACACAAGGCACCATCTTAGGTACAAAGTACCTCAGAGTCTTAAGAACAAGATAGAAAGATGGAAACAAGTTAAAAGTTTAACACAGCAATAATTATAGTATAGCATAAAATATATGAAATAAAGTTAAAAGTTGCATGTTGAAGACTGTCTTGATTTTAAGTAGGAAATAAAGGAATAAAGGTGAAAGTTCAAACATCACAGTCTTCCTTAAGTGCTTAGTTACTGTGGGACCATATTTCATGGAATCACCTTGAGACCAGAAGTCCATGCTGGGCCAAGAGACTGCCACGTACCACCAAAAAACCACTGTTTTGTGCCAAGACTCCACCAGGCCATGCTGCGAGTCTGCCAAACCATGCTGAAAGTCCACCTCGCTGGGCCAGGAGGCTGTCTCACTGGATCTGCGCTGAGTCAGAGGCCAGGAATCCATGGCCGGGAGAAGAAAGAGGAAGGGGAGAAAACACACGAAAAAGAAGAAAACAGAGAGAAAAAAAGGAAATGGGCTCAGTTGGAAGTATCCTGCTCCATCACCATCTTGAATATGTACTATGTACAAACTTCTTGATCATGCCCCCCACATTCAAGTCAAAATTGTAAATGTACACCACAAAAAGCAAGGGCCCAGCACTGAGCTCTGCAGAAGCCTATTGGAAACAGACTCCAAGTCACAGAAACATTCCTCAGCGATCACTCTTTAATTCTTGCCTTTTCTGCCAATTTTGAATACAAATTGTCACTTTGCCTTGGATCTTGTTTCTTTCTTGACTAGTATACCATGAGAAACCCTATCAAAAGTCTTGTTAAAGTCCACATAAACCATATCAAATGCATTACCTTCATCAACACTCCTGGTAACCACCTTAAAAAAAATTGATCAAATTTGTCAAACATTCCTGAACAAGTTGGTGCATCTAGATGCTTGGTGCCCCCTAGGCTGGCTTGTGGCATGTCTTTACACAGAACCTTGTAAGCATCCTCACTGGATGGATCCAGGGAGAATAGAGCAGTGTAATTGGCTCAGATTTGAGTGTTGATGCTCTTCAGAACTGAGACAAGGGATCCATCAGCAGCCATCAGCTCTTTATGTGCCTGGTTGATGGACACTCATTTCTTTTTACTAGTGAGTAGAAGAGGAAAACACGGTGTAATTTCTTCAGGAACTCTATCCACAACCTCATATACGCATCTTGGGCCCCAATAAATGATAATTAGCATCTGGTATTTGTCCAAGACAATAACATGTGAATTAGCTTTCAAAACCTGTCTTCCTGTAGAAGCTGAGGACCCTGAAATGTTGGTGAAGGTGAGTATCAATGTTGGCCATTGGGTAAATCCACAATTTATTTGTAGGTGGAAGGACTGCGAAAAATTGTCTATTAATGCAGAATAGAAAAAATTGTCCAGCTAAAGCATTCCTTAATGACTCAATACTGCAGCACTCTGACTACCACCAGATCTATCCAGACACAGCAGAATCATTACTCAGATACTTGAATGCTCTTTTCATGGGGTCTGTACTTCACTATTAAAGCTTCGTGGGAATAGCCAGAAACCAAGGACAGGCTGATGCGATATATTGCTGCTCATCACACACCAGTGTACGTTAGCAGAGTAAAAATCTTATAGCTTCATGACAGTGACGGAGTTTGCAAAAGCACCAGGCAATGCTGTACTAGTTGCTGCTCTCACATCTTTCTTATAGAGAAGTGAAGCCTTTTTGTGCACTTTTTCTAGAGGACTGCAAGTACAGTGCTCTAAGCATTTAAATTGTCAGAAGATTAAGCATTGTTGTGAGCCAGTGCCTTTTATTTGCTCTCCCAGTATCTGAAAATCTGTTTGGTCCTTAAAATTATTGTTGCTCCTGTTCGTTTTGCCAGAAGGACACATGTGGAGATAAACTGGGTATTGCCAGAAGTCCATTAAGAGTTTAGAACAGTCTAGTACAACTTAATGCACTTTGAAATTATCTAGGTACAAAAGCTGCTGAAAGCAGCTAAAAAAAACCACTTTAATTATCACTGGAACGAGATGCCTCCTGACTTCTACCACCCAAACTTTGCAAGTAGAAACACAAGCAGATCCAAAATACAAAACATTTGCACAAAACACAAGAAAAGGCAGTTCACAGTTCACAACAACGCCACCTAGTAAACTCATTAATGTGGATGGCATTTCTTTCCAGTGTAAGTCAGGTTAAGGTCTGCCTAGAAGCCAGAACCAGTGGACAATAAATTGTATATCACTGATTCAACTCTAATCATCATTTTGGTCTCATGACCACCTGTTTTCAGGTACAAATGGGGTGGTTGGGAAATGAAAATTAACCCCTCTCTCGTATCCGCAATTGCAGGGCCAGGAATTGCAACAAGCTATGAAATTCCTGCTTTTTTGGCCTTATACATGATAGACAGTTTATTCCCACGGCTGCTCTGCTTTTGATCCAGTGGCTAGACAGCCCAGAAATACAGAGGTTGAATCGTCCTTTAACTTTCTGTTCTGCCCAGATGAGAGGCAGAGATTAGAACCGTGTGTCTGAGGTTGTAGCACATTAGTATACCACAATCCTCAACTACTGGCTGCTGTTATTTATCATTCTGGTGCATTCAGCTTTTCATGAAAGCACCACAAGAATAATGAAGACCGAATAGAAATTCTATGCTTACGACCACAGAATGCAACCAAAATGTTATGAGGCCAACTTGCATTGAGATTATTCCTACAGTTATTGCAGTGAAATTCCCCTCAGCAAAATACTGAAGAATGATTGCCCTTCAGTTTCCATTAACTGAATTTCTTTTGTTGGGGTAAGGGAGTCAGATTTCAGACTGGAAATGCTGACAGCCATTTCTTAGATGCTGGTCTTTGGAATCAAACCATGCAAGCAACTTTTATTACAATTTCAAAGGGATGCTCTTAATTTATTTTGAGAGTTATCAAATGTTCATAACTTCTCATCAGAAGAATCTTTTTCTCCATTTTTGATATACTGTAAATGTATTTAAACTTAAGGAGGATTCTACAAATATAACTATGACAAAGAAACCTATTCTTTAGAATTTATATGATCAATGTCATCTAGCTAAAGAGAGAAAAAAATAATAATAAAGGGGAAAACATTAACAGGAAAAGGCCATTCAGCCCTTGTGCCTTTCTACATCCGTCAACTGCTTGCTTGCTCAAAGTGGACACAAAGAATCAATTGGTTGCCTGTTTAAAAGCAACAAATGAGTGGAGTGGAAGCCTCTGGTACTATTGGGATGGAAGAGTGGAGAGTGCCGTGGATGTCCAAATCCTCCTGGCCCCACATTTACAATTCCACTTCTTCCAAACACTGTGCCATTCAAATACTACAGGGATATTTAATACATTACAAAGTTCCCAACAGTATTTCTGGCTGTGACATGCAGGGACCTTACCTGCCAACAAAGTCAGCATAGAATGTGTGTGTGTGTGTGTGTGTGTGTGTGTGAGAGAGTGAGTGAGAGAGAGAGAGAGTGGGAGAGAGAGAGAGTGGGAGAGAGATGGTGGTGGTGGTGGGAGGGGGGTAGTGGAATCTAATGGCTTCCATGATGGTAATCAAGTGGCCACTTAAGTGCCTCATCTTGCCAGTAGTATTCACTCAGTGGCAGCCAGGAACCTCCACACAAAGAAGCCTAGAAAGCAAAGCATGATCACTTCCAGAGAGTGGTCACCTTGTGGTCACTACGGCGACTCAGTGCCAATTTTTTATGCTCTCGTGGGATGTGGGCAGGGTTGGCTGGTCAGCATTTATTGCCCATCCCTAGTTGTTTTTGAGAAGATGATGGTAAGCTGCCTTCTTGAACCGCTTCAGTCCGTCTGCTGTGGGTACACCGACAATGCTGTTCAGGAGGGAATTCCAGGATTTTGACTCAACAACACTGAAGGAATAATGACATATTTGCAAGTCAGCAGTGTGAGTAGCTTGGAGGGGAACTTGCAGGTGGTGGTGTTTCTTTGTCTCTGCTGCTCTTGTGCGTTTCAATGGAAGTGGATGTGGTTTTGGAAGGTGCTGTCAAAGAATCTTTGGTGAATTTCTGCAATGCAGCTTGTAGATGTTACACATTGCTGCTACTGAGTGTCACTGTTGGGGGGACTGTATATTTATGGAAGTGGTACCGATTAAGTGGGCCAACTTGTCCTGAATGACATCAATCTTCTTGAGTCTTGTTGGAGCTGCATTCATCAAGGCAAGTGGGGAGTGTTCCATCACATTCCTGACTTGTGCCTTGTAGATGGTGGACAGGCTTTGGGGAGTCAGGAGATGAGTTACTCGCTGCAGTGCTCCTAGCTTCTGACCTGCTCCTATAACCACTGTGTTTATATGATGCGATCAGTTGAGTTTCTGGTCAATGATACCCCCCAGGACGTTGATGGTGGGGGATTTAGTGATGGTAACACTGTTGAATATCAAGGGGCAATGGTTAGACTGTCTCTTATTGGAGATGGTTATTGCCCGTCATTTGTGTAGCATGAATGTTACTTGCCACTGCATTGTCCAGGTCTTGTTACATTCGAAGATGGATGGCTTCAGTTTCTGAGGAGTCATGAACGATGCTTAATATTGTGCAATCGTCATCAAACATCCTGACTTCTGACATTATGATGAAGGGACAGTTATTCATGAAGCAGCTGATCAGAGGGAGTCTGCTGAAAGACACCTCTTTACACATTCTGTCTCCCACCCCACAACCCAGGATCGCCTCCTCTGTGATCCTGAGTCTTGAGTGGACCAATCACTGGCAGCAGCCGTCACCGTCCTGGCAGGGAAGACTTCCCAAAATTCTGAAATTTGGGGCATACAGGAAGATACATTGTTTTAGCATCTATTGTTTCACTAAAGCCAACATAAAATTACTCATGATCTTGAGGAAGATCTAGATGATGGCCAGATAATTATGACCAGTTTGAGTGATGAACTACACCCCAAACATATGCAGTAAGTAGTATGAGAGAATAAGGTATTGACATGGATGAAAACAGCAGGCCAAGCAGCATCAGAGGAGCAGGAAGGCTGACGTTTCAGGTCTGGACCCTTCTTCAGAAAATGATGCAGTAAGTAGTACCGAGGCTGTGACCTGACTGGTGTTTTGTAGAGTTTTAGCAAGACCTCTCTGCTCTAATACTCTATACTACTTAGGTTAGTAGAGAAGGTATTCCACATGCCTTCTTAACCTCCTGTACATAATCTCTCTATTGTAAAGGAGCCTGCAGAGGACTTCTCACAGTATTCCAGTCTGACATTTCCTGAAATTCCCTTTTGTCCCACTAGCCCCTCTCTACTTTTATCTACAGCATAAAATGCATCACTTTTTCTCCTCTTTTCAGTTCCAAAGAGGAGTCATATTGGACTCAAAACAATAACTGCGTTTCTTTGTCCACAGATGCCACCAGACTCGCTGAGTTTTCTTGGAACTTCCTATTTATATTTAGATCTCCAGTATTCCCAATACTTCACATTTGTGTTACCTGCTACCTTCAAGAATCTGTGGACATGCACTCCCAAATAAACTGTACAGTTTTCAGTATCCTACAATTTATTATGTATTCATCTGCCCTGTTTTTCCTCTTCAAATGCATTACCTACACTTCTCCAGACTGAATTAAATTTACTGTTTTTCTGCCCTCTGCTGTGTACAGCTATAGTTTTTGTAGACCAGCAGAGAAGTGCACAGTTTAAATCTCAGCGATTCATTGAAAGGAGTTTAACATATAAAAGTTATGATTACCATGATAATGGATAATTTTAAAAAGATTCAAACTTCCAGAAAAAGTGACACAAGAAGATTCTATATTTTAAGACATTATTGAAAGAGATGATGAAAAGTATTATTAACTAAACGCTATCTTTGTAGGCAACTCATATTTAAAACTACCAAATTGATCTCCCCTTCACTTTCTTATTCTTAGCCCAACTGACAAAACGCATTAAAACCAAAAGAACTGCAGATGTTGTAAATCAGAAACAAAAACAGAAATTGTTGGAAAAGCTCAGCAGTTCTGGCAGCATCTGTGGAGAGAAATAAGAGGTGACATTTTGGGTCGAGTGACCGTTCCTCAGAACAGTTCACTTAATCTGAAACATTAACTCTGATTTCTCTCCACAGATGCTGCCAGAACTGCTGAGCTTTTCCAGTAATTTCTATTTTAGTGACAAAACACATTTCACAGTTATACATTACATTGTCGTTTACACAGACATTCAATTTCCTGCAACTAAATAAACATGATTGTTAGCTTCCAAGAGTTTGTTCCCATTCTCTCACAGCCTGGTAGCTTGCAACTTTAGAACATTCTTTCATAGTGAAATTTTCTCTTCCCAGAGACTTAGCCTGTAGCCCAAGTCACAGAATTCTTTCAGCTTTGCCTGCAACTTTCCACGAATTTGATTCCTTGAATTCGAACATGAGCTTCCACCCAAATTCCTGCATGGTGAACCAGAGACATTTTCTTGGTTGTAGTTCCTCCCTTTTTCTGGAGCCACACAGACTCCAAAACACACTCTTTGATATTTGATGATATTCTAGGAAAATATGCAACCAGATCTTTACGGTATCTTCCTTTGCATCCTTTCCCAAGACAATGTGAAACACATCAGCCTTACATCTAGGCAGAAATGTGAATTTGCTTTCCTTAGGAAAAGCTCTCTTCACTTTTAGAAACAAATGGTTAGTTTAAAGTACCAGTGTTTACAACCTGATAATTTTAAAACTTTGGAGACTTATTGGCCAAGACCTAACATAAATTTCACTTAGGATGGGGGCAGGCATCTTCAGCAGTAACCGACTGAGGACATTCCTCGTCCACATTCTGTCTCACATGTACTCATAAGTGCATTGTAGGTCATGGCATTAAATAATTTTAATGCTGTACTGATGTAGATACACAGAGAGAGCAAATGTCACCACAGCAACAAACCTATGAACTGCTCACTGAGTTTTTGTTAAGCTACATACGTGTCAGAGCTATCGATGTAAAGACTTTTAGATAGAATTCATTGTATTTTGACAAATTTATACAAGTAGTAATTTACTTAATGTTCTCTTTTGGTTGTAAACTTATGCCATTAGCAATGCATGTTGTAAATCTAAAGTCTGTTTTCCGAGATTTGAAAGTGGTATGTAGCACAAACCTAAATTTCAGAAATATGGTCCCAATTCAAGGTTCCCTCCGAGGAATGCAATGTTATAATGGATTTCCACGGATTATCACTTCAACTCACTTTAAAACATTTACAACAATACCAGTAATGTAACATTTTCTAAGCACTAAACTATAGAACAGAGTACATTATTCACACTCGATTCTTGCTGAAACATGCTGAAATGTTTATTTAAGTGCACGTGCAAATATCATCTGCGAATGTACAGAAAGCTGCAAAGGCAAATTGGTCACTAAGTCCAATGCAAGTAGTTTTTAAGAATTTTTGTTTTGTGTAAAGTCGGCAAACTACTGTTGCAATATGTACACAATGCATTGCTTTTAAGCACAATGTGAATTGTTTGGTTTTCTACATAAAGATTTTAGAAACTCAGTCAATACATGTATACAATACTGTAAAAAAGTATTTTTGGCTTATAATATCTGACATTTGTATGATACTGAAAGGCACTTTTGCAATACACTTACAAATTAAGACTGCAAACATTTTTGAACAATACTAAAATATATTTCTGAAATATGCATTGCACCCAAAAGTAAATTACCTAAATATTTTACAATATGAAATAAAATCAAACAGAATAAAGCACCTTTGATCTAAAATTTGCAGAACAGCTGTAACATACTCCAAATGTCTGCATCATAACTTCAGTGCATACATTATGTCTCCTTGTTCAAGGAGTTCGTCAATAACATCAAATATCTTTTCTTGCACCTGAGTTTGTATTCTAAATGAATAAGCATACAATTTTAAAACTTACACATAAGAAAAAGTCATAGTATAAAATTTCAATTCAACGTAACAGCATTTTGAGTTTCCAACAGGTAACTTTCCAATTATTTTGACTGAGGAAGACGTTGTTCACATTACAAAAATAGCACCAATTACTGTTTATGTTGTTCAGAGCTGATGTAAAGTCCACTTCTCTCATGAAGGAGCAGCAAATATTTAGATTATATTTGCACCAACAGTGTATGTGTGTATGTAATATGCTAACTCGGAAGTTGGGTTTGCAGTGATTTAAAGCTTCATCACTATTATATCACTAAGTGCGCAGAAGGCACTGAAAGTCTGCAGAGGGATATAGATAGTCCAAGTGAGTGGGCAAAGGTCTGGCAGATGGAGTACAATGTTGATAAGTGTGAGGTCATCCATCTTGGTAGGAATAACAGTAAAATGGACTTGTAAAAATGGACAGTAAAAATTGCAGCACATTGCTGTGCAAAAGGACTTGGGTGTCCTTGTGCATGAATCGCTGAAGGTGGGATTGCAGGTACAGTAGGTGATTAAAAAGGCAAATGGAATTTTGTCTGCCATTGCTCGAGGGATGGAACTTAAAAACAGGGAGGCTATGCTGCAGCTGTATAGGGTCCTGGTGAGGCCACACCTGGAGTACTGTGTGCAGTTTTGGTCTCCTTACTTGAGAAGAGATATACTAACATTGGAAGGGGTGCAGAGGAGATTCACTCGGTTGATTTCACAGTTGAGAGGGTTGGATTATGAGGAGAAACTGAGTAGACTGGGATTATACTCATTGGAATTCAGAAGAAAGCGGGGAGATCTTATAGAAACATATAAGATTATGAAGGGAATAGATAAAATGGAGGCAGGGAGGTTGTTTCCGCTAGCAGGTGAAACTAGGACTAGAGGGCATTGCCTCAAAATAAAGGGAAGCAGATGTAGGACTGAAGTCAGGAGGAACTTCTTCACCAAAAGGGTTGTGAATCTGTGGAATTCCCTGCCCAGTGAAGTGGTTGAAGCTACCACACTGAATGTTTTTAAGGCAAGGCTAGATAAATTTTTGAACAGTAATGGAATTAAGGGTTATGGTGAGCGGGCGGGTAAGTGGAGCTGAGTCTCAAAAAGATCAGCCATGATTTTATTAAATCGCGGGGCAGGCTCGAGGGGCCAGATGGCCTACTCCTGCTCCTAGTTCTTATGTTCTTATGTTCTTGTATATTGAAAGGAGCACCAAAGTAATATCAACAGTTTCATAAGGTGAAATGTATTCAAACAGACATATAAAAAGTATCATAATAGTTATCTATCTCTTCAATGAATTGATGTTGGTTAATACATTGCACTAATAATAAGTACTTCCAGGTGGCATTTACTTCTACAAGTTAATTTTCACCCATGTTCTCATAGATTTTATGAAATCTTTTCTCTGGTGTTGCTTTTTTGGCAGATGCCTGATTTTCTAAGCATTTCTAGACTTTTCTCTTTGATGAACCAAAGGGAATATTCGGGAAGAGAAAAGAGACACAGTACTTCTGTGCAGTACTGAAAGCTGATCACTGTTACATATAAATAAGATGTTGAATACTTGTGGAATATTTTATACAAAATGAACTTGAAATTTAGCTTGAACGAGAATTTGACCTACACTGAAAAAAAAGGCCTGTATGGAGTTGACACAGTGCAATGATTATGCTGGGTACATATGCAGACAAACGATATTTTCAGCAGGTGGTTGAAGGAAGAAACAAAAGCTAAGATGGCAACGGTGCAGTAAAGTACAAGAAGGCCTCAGTGAAAGCTGACAATGGTCAGACAGTCACAGAAGCTGACAATGATGACAGCACAACGATACCACGTTAGCTTGATTACTTAGACTGATTGAATAGAAAAGAAAAACGAGAAACATTTAGCAATTATGTAAATGAAATGCTGAACAATGTCTTACTTTTGTTTCTTACAAAACTTAAATAGATTTCACTTTGTATCCAAATCTACATTTTTAGCATGCAATAAATTTTGTCAATCATTCTAAAAACTAGGATTTCCATTGTTCTTTTGAACACGTCCCAAATTTTTAATCACATATAATAATAATAATCATGTAGCCATTTTAACAAATTATGTCTTATGTTCGAACAAAAATAGGTAGGATTCTAAGTGTTTCAGACAATGGAAAATAACTAAAAATGAAACTATTCCTTTATCAGACCCAATGAAAATGGATACAGTTTTAAAGATTGGCATTTTGAAGTAATGCATTTTATCAGTACTCTTGTAATACTCTGATGTTTAAGGCAATTACCCATCAGAACGCAATCTGTCCATGGCAATTACATTTTCTCATTATCAAAGTCATAATAGGCACGTGCCAAAGCAGTTGAATCAAAGTGTTTCACAGAGACATTTACATAGGAACATTCCGGCTATATGCAGGAACAATGTTGAAGAAGTATAAGGCCTTGATGATCTTTTCCTCAATTCTCTGGAATCCGATTCAGTTATCAATAGCACCATAAGTCTATTGCATAAATTCACTCTGAGGTGTCTTTTCTTAAAGGAATCTTGAAGCTGGTAATTTTTTGTCCAAATAATTGGCTGAGAAGATTACTCTGTGATTCTGCTGTCCGATAATTGTGTGATTCAGTAGGCTTTACACTCTGCATCAATCTATGTTTTCTAATTGAACTGCTCACAGACTGAGCTCCTCCTTTTGAATAAAGCAGCGGTTTTGAGATTAACTCTTTTTTGTGTCTGTATTCCCCATTGAATGATCGCATTTCCAGCTGTTTAGATGGACAGAAATTAATTCCATTTTTTTTGGATTGAGAACTATATGTCCATGGTTTTGCCCTGGAGATCAGATGGTTACTTTTTGTCTCATCTCTGGAAGCTATAATACCTTGATTATCCTGTGGAATGTCAGTTTTCCTCATGCTGTCGGTTCTCATCTGTTTTCTTTTTCTGCTTCCTTCGTCTGCAGTTATCCTGTAATTACTACTGTTTTTGATACTACAAGTCTTGTGTTCTTTTCGCTTTTTGTGACTAAGTTTTGCCTCTAAATCTATGACCTGTTTTTCTGAAGGCCTATTGTTACTGGAATTTTGCTTTGCACTATCAGTAGCTGCTATTTTGATGTGGTTACTGCAAGACATTTTCTCCAAATCACTTGTTTGATTAGAACTGTCATATAATTCATTTTGCTTTGTCTTCTCATGTGTCGTATGGTCACTTTGAACACCATGAATGTGTGGTTTAAAAACACACATGTTCACTGAACTCATACAAGATGTCACATTGTAAAGTTGACTATGCTCATCTGGCTCAGGTGGAATGTCTAACTCAACAAAATCATTAGATAATGGATGACCAACAGCTGGGGAGAGACATGGTGGAGAAGAAGCAATATTTGATTCTGACTGCTCCAATTGTTCCAGAAACTCAGAAAAATTACTGTCAATATTCCTATGTTTTGGTGTTAAATCATTTTGCTCTGTTGCTGTGTCATTTACTATGTCTGGTAAAAAATCTGGAGGCTCATTCGCTGATCTTTCACAAAAGCCGTGCTCAACATGAGTGGAGGGTGTAGTCAGGATACTATTTTCTGCATTAACTTCAGTCAGACCGTCATGATTGACCTTCTGTTTTTTATTCGGTGGCAAAGAAATATTTGCATATGACTGGGCTAGACTACCCTGTGTATCAGGAGTTCCGTCCTGCACAGGAAGATGTGGTCTCATCACTCCTCTAAATTTATGGGTCTTACTTCCTCCTGCCAGGTGCTTTTCCATGTGTCTATCATACTGTTCTTTTTTTGAGAATGTATAGTTACAAGTACTGCAGATAAAAGATTTTTTAATGACATGCATAACATCAGCACACAGCTCACATGTATATAATGTTGTATGTTTAACTTCAGGTTCTTCTATTACTTTGTGCTCATCTTTAAGATGGGTTCTAAGCTCCTTATTTTCCAAATAGAAAATGGGACATTTATAACATAGGTAAATTTTCTGCAAACTGTGAACAACTAAATGTCGCTGAAGTTTGAATGGTTTAGGAAATTGTTTTCCACAATGATGGCAATCTCTTGAAGGATCCTTGCAATCAGGATGCATGGAAATATTCTTTTGTGTTGGGTCAGTCTGCTGCATGAGCTCTGGATTTGACGAACTAGACAGTTTAAGTGCACTTGTAAAATTCAGCTTATTTTTATCACTTGTCTCATTTCGCTCTTTGGTTTTCCACGTTTGATCCTGATTTGCTTTTGGGACCTTAGTTTCTTTAATAAGAGACTTGGCCACCGAATCAACTGTTTTTGTTGACTTCCCATGCTTTTTATTCAGGAGTGTGTTGAAAAAACTTGTCATCGCACTGTCTTCACTGAAACAGCTGGGGAATCTAATCACTGATTTCTGAGCTTGTCCTTTCCTGGCAAACTGAGTGGCATGCTCACGCAAATGCTCATTGTACATCCACACGTCAGAGATTTCTTTCAGGCACATGCCACAGGTCCATACTCCTGCTTTATTTTTAGCATGCTTTTCTTTCAGGTGATCCCTCAGCTGTTCTCTGGAACTAAACTTTCGCTGAACACACATATAACATGTTGGAGGAGGAGAAGGATTATGAGAGAGTTTGTGAAAGTCAAGTTCTCCCAGAGTGAGAAACCACTGAAAGCAAACTTTACACTTATATTGCTTATCTTTGGATTTGATACCGATGTCACTGCGGTTCTTTGCTATTTTCCCTTCCTCTGATCTAACCTTGGATAATTTTGTATCCTGGCTTGTTTTCTCACTTGTACTTTCTGTAACATTCGAAATAGAAGACTCATTTTCAGTTGAACCAAATAAATGCGTTTCAGGAATTTCATAATTGTGGTCTAAGACTTGAATGTCATCAGCATTTAAACTTTTCAGAATGCACTCATCAGAAGTCAAGCTATCATAAGGTTCTAACATTTGAGAAGATAATGATTCTGATAAGTCCTGTTGACTCCGACTAACCGAAATCTGATTTTGTGCTTCTGGTGCTTTTTCTGTGGACGCAGCAAATGAGGTAATGTCACCGTGTGTTGAGATGCCTATTACTTCTTGTGGATTGCTCCATATTGTTGAATTAAGACCAGCTTCAGATGCAGTTTCGATTTTGTTTTGATACAGTAAATCCATTATATTACTGCAATCATTTTCAGAAATTTCTGTATTTTTGAGATCATCTTGACTTTTGTATTCATGTGTTTCACCTTTAAATCTTTTAAGTTCATCACAGGCAGAAATACTTTCATTGGCTACAGTTTTGCTTTCATGATTTGCATGCAACATAATGGTATCATTGAATGAAATGGTTTTATAATGATCTGGTCTTTGGACATCATGAAGATCATTGCTGTAGGACACAGGCACTTGTCCAGTAGCTTGCATCATAAAATTTGCAGAAAACATTCCAAATGTATCTGATTCTATATCCATTTTACATTTTTTGTTTCTTTTTCCATAAACCCTTTGACATTTTTTTTTGACAATTGTGTTTCCTTCTGGAAATATTTGTGATATTGCGTCACTCATATTTGAAAGACATTGTGATTCTGAATGTGGACGAATTACCTCTAAAACAGGTAGTTCAAGAGCAGTAGAATATGGTTCATCCCAGGGTTTTGATACCGTGATATTTTGCATTTCACCAAAAGAGTTTTCATTCTTGTTCCTACTTGTTATTGTAACATTGTCCATTACATGCAGACCCATCTCTGTTACTGGAGAACTATTCACCTGTTTGGGCACCGAACTGTCAGGTATTGAAGGGATAATGTGTTCAAAATGTTGGCATTCAATGGATTTTTGCAGTGAATTTACTTCTTTTTCATTCGTTCCCGGCTCTATTTTTATACGGCTGTCATTTTGAGTGCTTTTATTTAAGGAACACTTTCCAGTAACATGAATCTGAGATTCAAACCCACTGTTCCACTCTTTTTTATATTGTTTTTCTTTCAATAAAACACTGATTAGGTTACATTCTTTCTCTTCTACAATTATTGTTTCATTATTTGAACGTTTTTCTCGTGATATCCATTCTTTTGACGTGATACACATTTTGATTGTTTGGCTTGTTGATAATGCATCTTCTGTCTGCTCTTGGATCACTGAACTGTCATGTGATTTTGCCATTACTTGAAGCTGTAGAACAGGACTGTTCTCATTATCCTGTTCCTCACAACTGCCATTTTGTTGTCCAGATTGTTCAACTGGATGCACAAAATCTGGACCAGTAACATTTTTGAAACATATCTCTGGACCATCTATCTCAATGTTGCTACTCTTTTCTTTTGTGAGATTAAGTATGCTACAGTTGTGTTCCTTTTCTTGCCATGTACTATTTTTTGTGTCTATTGAATATAATTTTGTTGAGTATCCAATGTTTTTTTTAGATTTTGAGGGCAATTTAACTAGGTGCTTTATTTCAACGTTTTCTTTGCATGTTATCATACTAGGATGCTCACTAGACTGTAGCATACAAGGTTTCTTTTCTTCCTTTATGCTGTCATTGTGTATTTCATTCAAGTTAACAGCTACTTTGCTAAGATGTTGATTTTCTTTGCAATGTAAAACAATTTTATTTGATGTGAATGTGGGGCTATTTCCCTTGATTTGTATATCACTTTCCTTATGTACAGAATTGTCTGAAGTACATGATGCATCTTTGTCCACTGCGTAGATTTTCTTTTCTGATGTACAATGCAAGACATTTTTTAGATTTTGTTTCCAAGCCGAATTTGCATCCTCTTCGGGAATACCATTTGCTTGAATTATGTTTGTTTTTTCTTGACTTAATGCATTATTTTTTAAATGATGTTTGATGGCTTTGTGTCTCACTAAGCCTTGTTTAGATCTGAAAGATGCTGAACATACATTGCACATTAAGACAGTTTGTAGATTATTCTCTATTGCAGATGGCAAAAACACATCTAATTTCTCTGAATTGGTTCTTGAAGTATTTCCTGAAAAAGGAAAGTTAGCCACCAAATCTAAATGCTCACTGCTGGGAAAATCAGTCAGTGTCTTGGACAACAAGAAACTGCTCAGCGCATTGTCATCCCTGCTCAAATCATCCTTTTCACCAGTCTCATCCCTTTCCAAAATATTCATGACTGGCTGTAATCTTTCTTCACTAAGATTAAATAATCCTGGGTTCCCATTGACGTCATTTTCTTTAACAACTTCACCTAGAAGCTCAGTGGAAACTTCCATTAATTGATTAGGAGTCTCGCCATTTGGGCAGTCTTTCAGTTGCTTAATATTATTCGTAACTCTGGGTGAATCATGCTTCTGTTGATCAGTTGTTGTGCGATCACATTTATTGTCTTCAGTTAACATTTCTGAATTGATCAGCATGCGGTCATGGTCAGTGAATAAATTGCCTTCTTTCTGTTTAATTCCATCAGGAAACAATTCACCTTTGTATACTGGTATGTTTTCTTCAAGCTTTAAAGGACTTTTTTCCGTATGACAGACTATCTTGGTATTTGAATCATTGCCTGATTCTCTTTTGGCAGAGTTGCTACTATTATTGCTGTCTGAGTGTCCTCTTAAGCTTTCCTCAGTAAAAGAACCAACAAGGGGCGAACAGTTCACATTTAAATCTTGAACATTCTTCGAAGAAGATAGCAGCTCAAGCATTCGGCCTTGAAAAGAAGAAAGTGCATTTTGACTGTGTTGTGGGTGCAAAGTCTCATCAGAAGAATACTTAGAATTCTCTTGACTTTCTGCCAAATCACTTGAATCATTTGAAGGTGTGCATGGATTATTGATTTCCAAATGTACACTGCAAGCTGGATCTGATGTGGGAGATTTACTTAACATTTCAGATATAGTAGAATCATTAGATCTGCTTAGTATACAAATGGGCAGATGAGTAAGCATTGATGCAGCTTGTTCAGGAAATCTGTTATCACTTCTAGTATCTTTTCCAGAAAACAATTGATTGTCTTTGCCAGCAATACTTTTGTCCAGATCGTTTGCTGTATAATCACTATTTGTTACAGTGCTAGGCAATTCTTCACTTCTTTTAGCCAGTTGGATTATTTCATTAGAAATATTTTCTCCTGTTGAGGCAGTTCTTAAAGCAGAGTGATCATCGTGACCTTGTTTCTCTGTTGGTTTATATTCAAAGGCACGTTTAATTAAATTTTCCCGTGGTTCAGTTATACAATGAAGGGATTTTTCCTTTGTTGCTTCGGAATTGCATGGCAGATGCAGTAATGACAATGATTCTCTACATCTCTCATTCCAAGGAAAAAAACGGTTTTTAGAATTGATTGACAGTTTTTGCTGTTCACATTTATTATTCTGCAGAAGTTCAATATTAGAATGATTTCCTGGTAAACTGAGAGACAGCTGTTCTGAAACGCTTTTCCTTCCAGAATAAATGGAATCTACTTCAGAAGATTGCATCAAATTACAAACCTCAGGCAAATGGTTAACTTTGCTAAACTTTGCTAAATTCTGATCAGTCGATGGCAATGTTTCATTTGTGCAGAACTGAAACGTTGGCTTTTTCATTGGATCAGTAATACCTAACGTAGGTTTGCATTGAGGAATGTTATCTGTGGGCAAATGTTTCACCAGTTTATTCTTATTACAGTTACTTTCGTCAGTATATGACTTAGGCAGAGGACAATTTGGCTGATTGAATTGCAATGTTTTCTGCAAAATGTCTACACACTGTTTCCCATTTTCTGCTGATTGCCTTAGAACATCACTAGTTAAAACAGCAGAAGTTATTTTTTCTGTTTTTGCCTGCCCTTTGAAAGTCAGTAACACAGAGTTTTGATCAGAATTTTGTGAATTGCCTGCATCTTCATTTAACTGTTTCCCCTCCATCGTTGCTGGGTTTTCATTCACCATTTTCAGTGCTAACAAACTGCACTGGTTCTCTGTAAGGTCAAGTTTGCCAATAACATCATGATTGGTTTCTGGAATTTTCTTTAAATTCTGTGATTTAGAGATCTGCGATGTTAATAGTTGATTTGCAACGGTAGAGTGTATTTCACTATGAGCATATTCCTGTGAATTTGAATTTTCTTTGACCTTCTCAGCCACTGTTTCAGCAATGTTTTCAGACACACATAGTACACTTGGCAAACAATCTCGATTCTTACTATCTATATCAGTATCCAAGGACTGACATTCACTATTACTTACGGCTTGTACATGCATAGATTTGTCTTTAGCATTAATGGCATTTTGTGTGTAGTGAGTGCTGTTGAAGACTTGTTCATTTTGCTCAGAATTGTTGTTACTGTTTGAAACCTGATTTGTTATAGTATCTAGTACTGGGCAACAAGGCACCATCATTAATTGTTCATTACATGGAACTGTTCTGTCAACAAGGAGTTGCAATTGCTGCAAGGGGTTTTCAGTTGAATCTTGGGAAACACGTACAATTTTCTTTGTACTAATATATTGTTCAGTAGAGCTTGTTACAACAAATGATGGATTGCTACTACTATTTGCCCTTCCTTTATATTTTGTTGGTGGAGAACTTTCGGAAGAAGTAGTTGGATTTGTAATGTTCAATGGTGGTTCAGCTTCTTCAGATTCTGAGAGCAAGGCAGATGTTTTGGTTTTGCCATTTAACTGGCTGCTGGTAGTACACTGATGGTTGTGGTTTGAAAGTAATTTGTCTTGTGAATCATCAACATGAACAGAACTGATATCATTTTCTGCTCCACAGGCAACTGCTTTCGTGGAAGGTGAGGATACAGTGTTGTCCAATGTGAGCAAACTTTTATTGTGCTTTTGCTCTGGATTTTTCTCTGCAACATCATGTTCAGAAAAAACGCACTGAGAAGAAAGCTTGAATGACTTGTCATCGTCTGGACTGCTACAATTGGAGCAGTTTTCATTTTTGCTGAGAATATGACACCCTCCTTCCCTATCTGGACTTTTTTCCAATGAATTGTTGCCTAAAACAGTATCTGACATCATTGCAAGACTTGCAATTAGGTTTTCTGTGTAATGCTGGTTTTCTGATTTTTCCGAGCAATTTCCAGAAGAGACATTACTTTCTCCTAGATCACTGTGTCTAAACTTGTTTTCTTTTGCATTTTCTGCGTCTTTAAGGCCATTTGGAAAGCAGGGTTGATTATCTTTAGGAGAAGAACATGGATTTTCACAAACTTTATCAGGTGTCTGGAAATTTGGCTCAGCATCCAAAGACACAATCTGGAAAGAGCAAGTCCAAGTGTCTTCATTATCTTCAATACTCCCAACAATACTATGTTCTGCTGAGTTAGGGACATTAGCTATTTTATCAGTATTTCCACTGCTAAAATTATTATTTGGAATATAAATATTCTTTCTACTGCCATTATCTTGTTCTGGCTGCAGAGATGTAGGCAGAGCAGTTGGATCTTTCAAATTTACATGCATGTACTGTTCAGTGCTAACTTGGGCAACAGAAATTTCATTGCTCCTTTTAGGAGTCTGAAGCTGATTTTCCAACTCTGTCACTAACCTTTTTATTTCTAGATCATCATCTGTTAAAGTGGCAGTGAAGGAATTATTTTGATCATTAACTCTCTCATTTAGAAGTGGCAGAGTTTCAATGGGAGATGTTCCTTCAGTATGGGGAAAACTTTTATCCTGTACTGATTCCATAGAGAGATCCTCAAAATGTGAAATCTCTTCAGGTAAAATTGTGGTCATATCTTGCAATAAATTCCAATCCTTGTGCTCTAGCAGTGGTGGATATTGTAGATTATAGTCTGCTCTGCTGTCTTCTGGACCACAAGAAAATCCATAATAGTTTTCTTTATTGACTGAAGCATCTGTGTATAGCTGACTATCAAAGCTTGATATTGCGATGTCTCCAAATATCGCTGCTGTACTACAAGGAACAGGAGACTTAGCTTTGGCTTGGTATTTTTCCCTTGAATATGGATTTATGTACTTCTTGACATGATTCTTCTGTAAGTAATTGTCACTACTTTCATTTTGATAGAAAAATATATCTTCCAGATGTGTAGAACCACCAGGCAGAGATTCTGAAAAAATATCGGAATGGTGCTGATTTTCTAAATCTTTGTGCCCACAGTAAATTGTATTCATGCTGTTCTCAGCAGTATGATTTTCAATATTAAACCCAGATGAATTATCACAAAAACATTCAGTATTTGGCTCATAGACAACTATGGATCCACCCAGAGTGCTTTTCATTTTCTTGTTGCTATCTGTTAATTGATCCTTCATGTCTGCTGTAACTTCAGTGATTTGTATTGAACTGTTTTGACTTGCACAGGCTTTAGGATATTCAGTAATATTGTCTTCACATGAAGAGAAATTTTCCATAAGCCTCTGATCAAATAATTCAGTACTTGATGCTATAGAAGCAGTATTTGTCATTCCAACATTTTTTTCAAAGGACTTGCCGGTTTGAGGTCTGCTTGCAGCACAACAAAGCTCCATATGATTTGTGTTAGAACCTGTTGTGTTCTGGTCCTCCATCTCCCCCTTTTGTGATGTGTGTGACTCGCTGCAATAACCCAAATGCATCAAGCTATGGCTGGTTCTTTGAGATCTTCGTCCTGAAAGTAAAAACTTTGCAGAACCAAATTTCTTTGCACCTCTTGAATGGGCTGAATCATTAATAAGACTGCCTTTTGCAATTTTTGCTGCTTTACCTGTACAAGTGACTGTTACATTTAATTTGGATTGCATGGTGTGATTAGTACTAGAAATAAGAGTAGACTGTTCATTTTCAACAATATTTTTGCCTTTCTCACTATCTGCACTATCTGAGTCTGTTCTTTCAATGCTATTAGGGCTGTTAGTATTTTCACTTAAACTGCTAGCGATGTTGCTGCAATCACTGCTAGTATAAGCTCTGCTGCTTCTCCTTCTGAACCTACTGCCATTGTATCCCTTTTTTTGATTGCAACCCTCTGTTTCTATGCTACATTCTGAAGTTTTTCTGATTTTAATGTATCTCCAGGATTCTTCGGCCTTAACTTGTCCACACTTGCTTTTATGCTCCTTTGCAATGCTGTATTGAGCCTGTCGATTTAAGCTAGGAGTTGGATATTTGCTGCTCTGAGGTTCTGTTTCTTTGTCTGAATCTGAAATATAGTCATATTCTCCCAAATTACTTTTGAGTTGAGGTTGAATCAACCGCTCAGTTATTTGCGGAACCTGCAATTTCTTGTTACCTTTCACATGTAACTTATGCAACTTGTTCTTCTGCTGCACAATCTTATGAATCAATTCCTTGCTCCAAGTTCTGCTACCTGATTTTCTTTTCTTAATATCCTTTACAGCAGATCTACATAACCTGGAGTTACTATTCAAAGGAACAACTTTGAAAGGAATTGGGCGAATTGTGGCCGGATTGTCAGAGTTACTTTTGTGCTTGTCTCTTTCTGTATTCTTTCGCAGACTTTGTGCTGGCTGAGATAAAGCCTCTCTTATTCTGCGATGAAGTGATGCATCAGTACTAAGTTTCCTTCCTCCTCTTGGTTTTCCGATTTTTTCACCAGTTTTGTTGTACTTTGAGGGATCAAAAGAAGCCTCATGAGAGAAGTTCTTAATACTGAACTTATCCACCTTTTTGGTGTATGACCGGGATGAAAGAACTGTCGCTGAATCTTTTTCATCACTTTTCCTGTTAGAATATTTGTTTCTCTCCTTTTTCTGGATGGTTCTGTCCGCTATCCCATTATTGTGTATCATTTTCATTTGTACAGCCTGTTTATCTTCTGTTTCTGTAGACATGGTATTAATTTTGTTTTCTAGTAGTACACAGTCTTTGGTCTTGAAAGATGATCCATTTACTGTGCTTTTTGTTGTAGAAAGCTCATCATCTGCAAAAGCTTCTATGAAGCTGCTGTCAATTTCAGCATTATCAGATTGATAATCAAGACCATTCAGAGTTTCATTGATTAAACTATCAAGTTTTGCATCATCAATCTCTAAATCAGAAGCTGTTAATGATATTGAACTGGATCCTGTTCCAGTAAAAATATTAAACTTAAATGGGTCATCCTTTGGGTCACTTGCAGCTTCACTGTCTAATAGCAAGTCACAAGGCTTGCTTAAGCAAAGTAAAGGCTGATGTGGATCTACTCCACTACGGATTGAATGAAATGCTGCTGTTTTTGCTGATTCTGTTTGGAACCTTCTACTGTCCACCATTCTGGGTATTTCATGCAGCTCTGTGTGACAAGCTGAATGAAGTCCACAATATTGACGGTGATCAAGAAATGAAGCAATATTGCTAAAATTTTGATCACACTGTTTGCATGTAAGAAGTACATCAAGTTGGTCAAGATTTGCACTGCTGAGTGAATTAGCAAAAAGCTGCTGCTCTAAGAAGGATTGTGATTCGGTATCAAAGGCAGTTGTGCATCGATTGCTCTCAGCATTCTGCTGTGACAATGAGTTGTCCTGGATATATAACACATGATTATCCTTGGTTCCCCTGGAATGATCAGCTGAAGAAAATGTGAATGCTCTGAGTGGATCACATTGCAAAAGGTCAGCATTAATTTTCTCAGATGAACTGAGGTTCTTCCCATCTTTAGTGTGATGGTGCTGATGATAGAGATTGGATAGTGTCGCTACAATGGGTAACTGACCTTCTTCTGAATTGGAGTTCAGAGGACTGTTGGCACTGTACACAGTAGACACCGGAGAAAGAGATGAGCATGTGCTAATCGATCCAGGATTGAGAACTGGTGAAGATGGTGGTGACTGGTATGGAGAGGCTGACGCTGAGTTAAGTTTTGGCATTGATAATGCTGTGTGATTACCACCTCTTGTAGGTGCTGGCACAGCTGGTTGGTTCAAACCACAGAACGTGTTTGCATTTTCTGATTCACATAGTGATGGGTTAGAATTAACTAGACCATTCTGAAATGAAAAAGCAGAAGCTGTGCTCAGGTTTTGTCTGCTCCCATCACTTCTAGCATTGTGAAGTTCTTCATCATGGACATGGTTCTTATGATGAAAATTTACTGAATTACAAACAGGTACATTTTTCTGCATTTTTTTACATTCTTGCCACTCTGAGCTGTCAGGTGGAAAAGCAAGCTGCTGGCTACTGAGTTGTCTAGAAAGTTCTATTCTATTTTGGTTTGGCATCACAGATGTAAGGTGAATTTGCTGCCATGGAAACCTGGAAATACCATTTTTTGGGACATGCTGCCTGTGGTCAGCAAGTGACAAATTAGTAACAGATTGACATGGATATGAAAATTGGCTTGCAACTGACGAAGAGTAAGGTGCAGAACTTTGGTCCTTTGTAGGCAACATCTTGTTGTTTCCTTCCCAAATTTGTGATGCCCTGGGGTGACTGTGGATTTTATTTGAAATGTTCTTGTCAAAAGGCACCAAGCCACCAGGAACACTGCAGTTAGAAGAACCACCATAAACTTTATCCTGAAAGTGCATTTGGGGTAAAGAACTGTGGGTTATGTTTCTCCTCAGGGCTTTTCCTTGAGTGACCAGTCTTTCAGTGTTTCGGTTGTCTTTTAAAGATAAGCACCTTTTATTTGTAGAAACAAATCCAACACCATTATTGTGCAAATTGACTGTGTCTGATGTACAAATTGTTTGGTTTTCTTGGAAAGTGCTGTGACATTGTTCAATAGCACCAGCAGAGGTCGATATAGCACCAGTAGAGGTTGATATAGCACCAGTAGCGGTCGATATAGCACCAGCAGAAGACGATACAGTATCAATTGAAGATGATACAGCATCAGTTGAAGATATAATACCATTTATATCATTTGGATGATCTGTTCTTCCTTTGTAATGAGACAAAGGTGACTGAAGTTGAGTACCTTGAATAGACGGATGCATAAACTTCGTCTGATGGGAAGACTGTGGGTAGCTTCTCCCATCTGATGATGTATCATACCGACCATTCCTTAAAGATTCCTGTTGACCATCAGTTGAAAGCTGAAATACAAAACCACCATGTGCTATTTGGCTATTAGGCAATGGGATATCTAAGTAATCTTGTTGAAAGTGACTTTGGCTGTTGTGTTCATTATTGAATGGTTCAGCAGCTGCCTCCTGCAACTGTGGGATTGGATACTGAAACTGAATTGATCTAAAGCTTCGTGTATTAGGTTTATTGCTTTCTACAGTTACAGGAAAAGTGCTTTGTTTAAAAGAGGGCATTCCATAGACAGTACATGGAAATGCCCTGTCTGGACAACGCCAGTCCACTGAAAAAGGTGAGAAATTTGATTTATTTCTGTTTCCATGGAATTCTGAGCATGGTAACTGGCTATTGGAATTTGAACTATTTCTGGAAACATTACTGTTTACCTGTGATTGTGTTTTTAATGGTTGATGCTGACATGTGACCACTGTAGTGTGTGAGGTATAACTTGTGGAAGTATGGTTTGCAGAATCCTCCTGAAAACGTCGGCTGTAGCTGAGATCTTCTTGATGGAGCTCTGCTTCTCTTTCTGGTATGCTGGGCACATTAAAACGATAGCTTCCTGTTACATGTTCTCTGTTTCCTTCTAGCTTCTTTGTCGATGTAACCTTTTGTTGTGGATATGCTATTCCAATGGTAGGGTTTGATCGTGAGTTAACAATATTAAGTTTATAAAGGTGAGGAGGCCCTTTCCCATACTTTTTAATTTTGTCTCTTCCTTTGTTTTTCCCAGTAGGTGATTGTGGACTACTTTTACCATTTGAACCACTGGATGAAGACCATGTTCTTTCACCTGAAAACTTTGGTCTGTTTTGAAGAGACTTAAAGTCAATTTTACCAGCCTGCTGTGGCCTAATCACAGCCTCTCTCTGGTTATGGCTTTCCTTGTTCTTTTTGTGGAGATGGGAACTGTTTAAACAAGTATTATTCAACACTGTCTTGCAGCTTTCAGATATACTATTGTTACTGCTGTTTAGTTTATCAGGATCTTTTTCACTGAAATGTTCAAAAACATCCTCCTTTTGCTGCTGTTTGGATTTAGTGTCTGAATTTTTAATTGCATAAACATGCTGTGCGTCTCCCGTCATGATATCAAAACCACAGACAGGAGTTTGTTATTGTCTCAGCACCTCTGCACTAATTGGCTCTAGCTTCCTTTAGAGGCATGGCCAGTTATTCTTCGCAAATGGTAACATTCTGTAAGCCAAATATGACTGAATCACTTTAAAACTCGTAAGTAGGGATAAATAGCTTTTAAGATTGAGCTCCATATCTTCTGTCATTACAGTCACATGCATCTGAAAAAGAAGAGAACATGTAGCATTTCAGTACATGAAACATATACTGAGTGTTTAGAGCTGAAATGGTTAATAATATTCAAATGTAAAACTGATCTCTCAGCACCAAAATTGCTCTGAAATACATTGGTAAGACTCAGCCTCACTACATTAAAATCTGTCATTATTTTTCGTCAGGTTCCATTAACTAACATAAGATCACAATGATGAAATATCATGATAATGAGGAATCTGAAAAAAAAAAATTTTAGCAGAAATGCAGAAACACTGTTATTTGTCTTTAAAGGGACATCAGCTCAGAAATTCATGCACACTTCAACATTATTTGACTGTAAGAGCAGCTTTGTCCTGGTTTATCCGAAGTAAATTCATGTACAACTTCTCTGCAAAATGTGTATGCAGAAACATCGCTACATGTAAGTTTTCTAATCGTTTGCATCACTTTGAGATACATTTGCCTGAAACATAATTATGCCCCACAAAAATCATATCTTGGGCATGTTTCTTTGAGTTTTACACTGGTGTATATTTATACCCATCTGTAGAATATATTGCAGCAATTTGCCAAGGTTCCTTGCACACCAACTTCCAACTCTATAACCTCACTATCTTAAAATACAACCGTCTTCAAATTCCTCTCCAAGTCATACATGACCCTAACTTGAAGCAACATTGCTACAACTGCACTGTCACTGGATCAAAATCCAGGAACTCACTGCCTATCAGCACAACAGCAACTCACCCCCACACTCTCAATGACAATTGGGGATTAGCAATAAATACTAGTTATGCCATTGACATTCAAATCCTAGGGCCATTATGGCCCATCTGATATTGAGATCGCTGGAGTTTGATTGCAGTTTTCTTCACTTGTGAAAATATACTAACTGAGGCACTTGACCGAAATGTTAATGCTGCTTTCTCTCCACAGATGCTGCCTGACCTGCTGAGTTTTTCCAGCAATTTCTGATTTCGTTTTTGGTGTAGGTTTTGTTGAAAATAGGTCTGCAAAGGTTAATATTTATTTGAGTGTATTAAGCACCAGCTACTGTGATGATATTACAGGGACTTGGTCAGAGTAAGGAAGGAACTTGTAGGAGACAGACCTGTGGCTGGTATACTACAGAGTCTACTAGGAGCAATGTAGTCCATATTCATTGTAATCTATAAATAGTTGCAATAACCCTAAACTTCATATTGTTTACTAAATGACACTCAGAAAGGTGGACATCCTACTTCATGCTGGATCATGTCAAGCTTGGTTGAACTCATATAAAACATGTTTTGGTATAGTTTGGGCCTAATACTGTAAGGAAAAGTAATTCGGAATATTGGACTGAATTTTCACAGCACCTGAGTGACATGGGCAATAGTGAATCAAATGGTAAAATATGGCAAGATCAGAAAAATGACATTCATAAAGTTTAAAAAAAAATTGATTTTGCATCCAAAGTTTTAATGGAAATATGAGAATCTTAATAGTGAGCAGCAAGGGGCCTATTTGCATGCCCTTGTATCTCACGAGTACCTCACCATTTGTAAGCAATTTAATTTTCTCCCATGTTATGGAAAGAATCTAGACAGAGACAATTCCCAACATGAGAGTCTGAGCAGGTACCTGTTGTCTCCAGCAGACTGCATACGCCTCTGGGCCTCTATCTTGGGGGTTATCTCAGGGTTCACACCATGTGGAACAACCACCTGCACCTGCCATCTATGACACTGGACGGCATTGGACATGCACCAGTCTCACTACATTCTCATGGCACATTTCCGATTCTGAGAATATAGTTCACCACTTGAATGCTGCTCTTTGGAGCATGCACACAGGGACAAGCACCACCTCATGCATCAGACTGAACTCTGGAGATTTGTGAAAACGGCAACAGTCTTCCACAGAGGAAGATGAGAATATTCAGGAGAAGGAACATCACCTTCTGCATGATAGAACACTACAGAGTTGGGTGAAACAAGCCAGACAGAACTTAATTGATACCTAGTTCCAGTAGCTATGAGATAACAAGGTGTAGAGCTGGATGAACACAGCAGGCCAAGCAGCATCAGAGGAGCAGAAAAGCTGATGTTTCGGGTCTGGACCCTTTCCTGCTCCTCTGATGCTGCCTGGCCTGCTGTGTTCATCCAACTCCACACCTTGTTATCTCAGACTCCAGCATCAGCAGTTCCTACTATCTCCAGTAGTTATGAGCTGGGTATAGAACATAGAACATAGAACATTACAGCGCAGTACAGGCCCTTCAGCCCTCGATGTTGTGCCGACCTGTGAAACCAATCATTTGTTAACTGCAATTGTGTTTTTGCATGAAAAGCAAATGGTTCCTGTTTGTTCCCAGAAGTAAATGGAGCTTGTTTGCCTTAGCTGTTGTTTAATAAAAGTTAGCATTTTCTACACTTGAAGGCTTCCAGTACGTAATTCTCCCACATTGAACAACGAGAAGTTGTTATATTGGGCATGAGGAAAAGAGTAGCACTCCATGAAACATGGTATAAATCTATGGACAGGTAGCACATGTAGCTTGATTCTTGTAGCTGCAGTTACAATGAGTGGTCATCAGAAAGGTGATGGATGTAAAATAGTAAAACATTTGCAAATATGAGCTTCTATTTGAGATGAAGTGTCACTCATGCTACCCATGTGCCCTCAGAAGCTTTTCTTTTTCATCTCTCTCCCACTACTTGCATAAGGAAGGGCAGTTCCTGATTGGCAGTGTTTGACCTGGCACAGCTTGGCTTTAAATATGGTGCTGGCAGTGGAAATCTAAAAAGGTCTCGGCAGTGTCAAGTACTTTTGCTGCTGGTGAGTGCATGATAGCACGTGCAGAGTTCATTAGAGACACAAAATACATACATAACAATGTACAATTGCATGCAAAAACTCACTGGGGCTCACTTACCGCACCCAGTTAGTGCACCCACCTAGCCATCCACTCATTTGTCATCTCACCCATTCACTAATATTCATCTTATACAGAAACCAGTCCCATAAATGCATGGTGTTTCCTGCCTTCTTTTAACTCAACAACATCATGACTCGTTCCCCAACAGATGCATTGTTTTGCATTTCTGGTAAGGCTGGGATAAGAAGACCCAGAAAGAAGTACAGAGAAGAGTTGAGGCATGGAAAATTCAGAAAGAACCACAATCTGATGATAATTGCCATTCCTCAGAAGATTTCTTCTGATAAAACACAGTGGGCTTATTGAAATTGTGAGAATTTTCGATAAAATAAGCATAATGTATAAATAACTTTAAAAAAAATAAACTTGGGGTGTTTGGCTATCAGTGAAATGGTGTTTCAACTGCCTAAATATAATTGAGTATTTTAAAATTTTTCTTCCCCATGTTCAGCAATGACTAGTACTGTACTGAAAAGTAGCTTAATTTTTATAGTGATCACCAGCGTCTATTTTTGATCTCAACTGGTTTGACTGGAAAAGCATTGAAAAAAAACAAAAAGAAGAATGAAAGGGAACAATGAAACTCTGGTCAAGCAGTTCAGAGATAGCAGGAACTGCAGATGCTGGAGAATCTGAGATAACAAGGTGTGGGGCTGGATGAACACAGCAGGCCAAGCAGCATCATAGGAGCAGGAA
>JAHRHZ010000223.1:27859013-27878420 GCA_024137785.1 Ginglymostoma cirratum
GGAACAGGAAAGCTGACGTTTCGGGTCTAGACTCTTCTTCAGAAAAAGGGTCCAGAAGAAGGGCCTAGACCCGAAATGTCAGCTTTCCTGCTCCTATGATGCTGCTTGGCCTGCTGGGTTCATCCAGCTCTACACCTTGTTATCTCTGGTCAAGCAGACTTTTCTGCAATCACTGGTCATGAAGCAGAATTCCTCCTGCCTTAGGAAAGGAATGATTTCATACTTATTTGCTTTGAAAAGATGGCTAAGTAAGAAGATCAGCAAGAAATATGGAAATGTAAAACAAATTCACATATACATACAACTTAATTGAACTTCCTGAAGCAACTCCCATTCAAAATGGTACAGTTACATTTTTGAATGCAAATGGGGACACCTACAGGACACTGCAGAGATGACAACAACTAGAAACAGTCAGAGAACAGACAAATTACATTTGTTTCACAAAAATCATAGAATGGTTATAGCACAAAGGAGGTAATTTGGCCCATTGCGTCCATGCCAACACTGAGTTACTTGGCAAGCCCCATACCTTGCCTTTTCTCTGTAAGTCTGCAATATTTTTCACTTTAGCTAATTATCCAATTCACTTGGTATGCCATGTTTAAATCTACTTTTATTTTACTTTTTTAAAGCCTACAAAGCACATCCAGTTTCTTTTTTTAAAGAAAGAAACATGCCACAATTTTATTCAATAATTTGAAATGATGTATAACTCATTCTCATTGCTACTCTTGATTTATATATAAAGTTCATGATTTTATGTTTCCAGTGCAATTTATATTACAAGTCTGAAGCATACCTCCTCACCCTCCCTAACCCCACCCCACCCCACTCACCCCTAGCTTCTGCACTTCTTGCGTGGATTTTAAAAATCAGCACTTTCTATTGCCATCAAAGTCATAGTTAGTGAGATGGAGTTGTGGGAAAAATAACATACTTCTGAACATTCTTCACTGCCAACTCTTCCTTCTTTTCCAAGGATGTTGATGCATATTACATTTGGCTGAAGACAAGCCTGCAATGAAAACACTTAAGGCATAAAATTCTAAGTATCTATTGCAGTCAGACTTTCCAAGAATAAAAACACTCTTACCGAAAACCACATTCAAAATATTTAAATCTTTTCAACTAGTTTATCCGTTATGATTGTAAGCATGTCATTCAAATACTAAAGCGGTGATAGAAGTACGTATTCACATTTGTAATCCCATGTCAAAATCTCTAAGCAACTGGAGCTGTTAAACTATGAACTGACAAGTACCCTACAGTGATAATGAAAGATTGAGGTGAAATAACAGGCACTGTTTTGTTTGAGCTGCAGACTGTTCAAAAAACAAACATTTAAAAGGCAGGAGGTTTAAACACCTCAAAAGTTACAATGGGATCTGAATGCATTTACAACCTGATTGTCCCACCATCATGTTTAACCACTTTTCATGGATGCACACCCACTTTGGACAATCCCAAAGGTTACCTGACCTCTCCCTAAGGGTGCCTTACTTTGCCTAATGGAATACCTGACCTATTCAAGAGGTAAACTTATACTCTATCTCTCCAAATAACTCCAGTAGCTTTACAGCTTTTCCTCATAGAACTAAAGGCTATGAGTCGTGTTTTAACATTGCTAATGAAACTGGTTTTGTTTGACAGTCACTGCCCTTTTCACACCCAGCTGTTTCTATGAACCATGACTGTATAAAGTAACATCTGCCCCATCATACACCTCCCCAATCCCCTGTAGAAAATGATGGGTGCCACTTTGGGTAAGCCAGAGACCCTCATCATACACATGAAAATTTTGACATTAAGAAAATAAGAAAGAGACAATCAATGAGAATTGTCAAATTTGAGAGTTCAGTTATAAAATCACTTATGCTCACAAGAACGATATGATGACTGATTTGACTCCTATGTTCTGTTATGAGAGATTGCCTGGAGGACGTTGCCTCATGTCATTTCTGCTCGCCACCAAACAAAGCACAAACTCATTACGATGTCAAGCACAGCTTATGAGCTCAGAAATCTGGGACTTTCTGCAAACTTTTTATACAGAGGCAGAGTTAATTCATTTAAAATATACCTAGCAGAGGCAGAGGTCTATGTATTGTTATACACACTGTGCATTCAAAATGCATCAGTTCAGATCCATATTAACATGTAGTTTGCCCAGTAATTTAAGAGTTCATTGTCACTTAATCTAACAAGGTACCAATAACATTTCATTTTTCATGCTCCTATAAAATGTGCCAATTAGTTTTATCAAAACTTTTGAATTCTACATATCTAAACCTTAACATACTTTCCATATATACTAACCAACAAAGTAACGTCTGTAAGATCACAATCATCTCTCAGACTTGTGCAAGATTGTGTGAAAATGAAACATAATCCATATGGATACTTTGGAAACTTATGAATTCGAATGGTAAATTCATTTTGAATTAATTACTTACCTAAAAACCACAGTTTTTTTTTGATTCAGTGCTTTTTGCTTAACCACTTCTATTAATGATCAAACACAAGCCTTTTCTGAAGAAGTTAGTCAATTAGGTATCACAACAGATAGTGTTTTTATTTAAAATAATCCTCTAGCTGAATCTAACAATAAATTTGCATGGAAGAATACTTAACAATATATGACAGTCATAAGTTCCTAATCTTTTGAGAATTTAACTCAAAGATGCAATAAAACAGTCCAGCATTTGTTACATCACTATAGACAGGGTTCCACACTTCGCTGAATTTTTCCAAAGTTTATGGAGTATGATCATATCGTCAAACACAGATATTCTTCAGATACTTTCCTTTGGCTTTAGTCAGGTGCAAAGAAAAACCTAAATTCAGTTAACAGATACCTCATGCCAGTGCCAAAAATCTAGAACTTCTTTAAGGTATAGAAGAAACTTAAAGACAAAGACAAATTCAAACTTAACTCATTCTCATTTGTATGCATAGATATTTTTACATCATTCAAATAGGTGACTTTTATACCAACCGACTGAATGTTAGATCACACTCAAAAATAGTAGTATACATGCTCTCATTATTCAGATGCTACAGGCTACATTTTCGCTCTTGAATCAAAAGTGCAGGGTTGGGAAATTACCAAATTTTCTTAAGTGCCCAGATTTTTGAATCTTTGTTCTGGGGGTTTGGTGATAACTGAAGTCTGGTGTTCCACCCCAGAAAGAGTTTGGAAACAGCCAGTGTGACAATGCAGTGGCCTGGTTAAAAGGCTCACCTCAGTGTTCTTTGTCCCAGCTACAATAAAAACAAGAAAATAAAAAAAACCTTCTAGTCCTTATCACACAATTTCTATGTTTCATTCATGCCAACTCATGCCCTCTGCATCTTCCCTCATACCTTCTATGTCAACCTATGCCCCTCTATCCCACTTATCGCTTTTAATAGCTTCTTTGCCAATTTAGTACCAACTCATGCTAACACATGCTGCTCCCAATATAGCCCCCAAGCCAACTCCACCATGGGCAGACCTCAGGAGTTGAGGTGAGATGAAATGAAGTTTTAAGATTCTTTGTAGACTTCAATATTTAAAAACAAAACTTCATGATAACTCATTCATTGCATTTAAGTTGCTTCAATTGCTAAATCTCTTATAGAAGGTAAACTCTTCCATGAAATATTTAATCCCTAATGAAAAAACACGTTTGTATTTATAGATCCTAACAAAGTCTTTATAACTAATTGGAGCTCCCTCTGCGATAATCATATGTTGAAAAATCAGTCTTGCAGAATTAATTTTACAATTAAAGATCCCAGTTTATGTAAACAGCCAGCTAGTAAAATTGCAAATAGCCATAGCATGTTGTTTTATTTTTCAAGAAAACTTAAAAGGCTTGATAGCTTGACAGTTTGATTGACAGTAGCTACTTCTTACACAAATTCATAATCTACATTTATCTACCACAAAAAGGTACTTGGCCTATCCCAAAAGACACCATGCGTCTTTCATAAGGGTACCTTACCTCTCCTAAAGGGCACCTTATTTCTTACAATAGGGTACCTTACCACTTAGAATAGAATAGCCTTTATTGTCACATATACTCAATGAGTATAGTGAAAGGTTTATACGTGCCAATTATACCTCCAACTTAGATACAAAAGTACGTAGGCACAGCCTCTTTAGTTACAGTCGGTTCTGAAACAATGTGATAGTTGTGACCTTGCGCTATAGAAGATTGTGCAATAACTGCAATTTTGTAAAGTGCGAAGTTTCCCTACGTGTGTTGGCTATAACGTGATTCCATCCCCATCTTAAAGTGATGGGGATGGAATCACGTTATAGCCAACACATATAGGGAAGCTTCGCATTTTACAAATAGCATTCTCCTAATCTTCAATCACATTATAGCCAATTTGCATTGAAGAAACACGCATTATATTAGAACCAACTGTACAAGATTTTAGACAAAATGTGAAATGTTCAGCATTGTCAAAATAAAAGTTCAATACAATAGACCACACTGGCTCCAAACTTCCAATCCGAACTTGGCCCTGGCTGTAGACTGTGCCAGCAACACACCACGCCAAGAGGCTGGAAGGTCACCACGCCATGCTGGGAAGCCCTTATGGGAGGAGGCTGCTGTACCAGGTTGGAAGGTTGCCATGCCACACCAGGTGGCTGATGCGGCATGTCACTGCGCCATGCCAGGAGGCCACTGAACCAGACCAGGAGGACACCATTCCACACCAGGAGACCACTCTGCCAGGTGGGAGGATGCCACGCCATGAGGCCGTTGCACCATGTCAACAGCCATCGCCAGAGGCTGGGAATCGTCGCCAGAGGCCGGGAATCATTGCTCGCTGGAGGCCAGCAGTCATCAGAGGCCGTGAGAGAAGAAGAAAGAAAAAGCACTAAGAGGAAGGGAAAGAAGACGAAGAACAGGAATAGTGGATGAGCTCCGGCTGGAGCATCCTACTCTGTCACCACCTTGCAACACTTCTCTCCAAATGTTCCCTATTATTCCAAATAATTCCAGCATATTTAGATCTTTCTCTCAAATGTCTAGAATGCCATAAGTTGTGTCTTAGACATTCCAATAATAGAATTTCAACTGGTTGAAGGCACTTTTAAATGTGCTTGTTCCTCAATGAACAACAGATGTCCAAAGTGTGACTTGTCCTTATTTCCCCACCTTGGTGCAAATGATGGGTGCCAGGTGCAGGAAATGAATAGCTACATTTGAGGCTCTGGCACCATTTTAGCTAGGATGCAGAGCTATTCCAGCTTCATGTAAATTCAGGCCAAGGTGTGAATATGATAAGAGCATAGACTGAATATCTAAACTAGATGCATTAAATAATCAATGCGAACAAGCTGCCTTTTTTAAAAACAAGCAAACCACAAGATGGACATTCAGTGACTGAAATATATATTTCATAATGTAAAAATCTGCAACCAACTTAATTGATGTTTTGTTTGTAAATTATAGATGCATTTCACATTAGATTTGAATAATTGACAACAGAAAACAATTTTAAAACTATAATTACGAAACAGTAATGAAGTTTAAATGTGACTTTGCAATAAGATTCAATCCCAGTTCCAGGATGGTTAAACTGTTCACTGTTTGTTTGGGCTTCAATCCCTGACATGATCTCCAAACATTTTCACTCGTTCATTTTTGAGGTGGTGATTATGTCTTTTAGGGTTTTTTTCTACAATGAATATATTCATCATTTAGGTTTAACAGTCTAAGTGTTTAGAAATTCATTTGTAGCCTGCTTTCGTCCGTGCCTCTGGTTTTGTGGAGTAGCAATCCCACTATGGAATAAGTGATACACTGTCTCTTTTAATACCGGACATGTAAACAGAAGGCAACTAAGCCTCAACTGCATTTATAACGATAAAACAGGAAGAGATTGGGCATAAATGAATAACTGCTAATACAGGACACTAGTTGGTTCAAAATTTTCCTTTACTTACAGAAGATATTTTTATGATATATCCAGAATAATTGAAGTAACTAAGCTTTGTTGCTGCTCCACATTTGGCAAACTCCCAAAGAAAGAACTGGCCAATATGGACAAAATCTCTGTAAATGCATTTATATAGATAATAGAATTAATGATATGTTCTGTTTAAGATCACTGAAATCATTTGAGTGTTTAGCATTTTATACATGTTTTAGAATACAGAATAAATAGATCTCATTCTGTTCCTTGCATTTCAACCTTAAGTCTTCTTGATAGTTTAACTTCTCGCTTTTTTAACTAGCTATATGCTGTGAAAATGCTATGGCACACCACATTTAATATTGGACAAATTTAGTTCTTAATAATTTTAGTGGCTGACCAATTTGCTTTATCTTAATTATACCAAAAAGCATGAATTATCTGACATCACTACAAGAACATCCATTACATCCAGCTGACGTTGTTAGTAACTTCATGAATTCATCAATAATGTGTTGCAAAACATGTAAAAATGGAGTTGTTCATACATAGATATCCGTTGAATAAGTATATTTTTAATTCACTGCTGTTCATTAACAGAAAAGTTGGAAATGCATATAAAGAGGTCATTAATATTTGTAGTAGCATTATACTTTCGATACCAATTACAGGCATTTTGACCTGAGGCCATCACAATACCATGTTCACTCTACGTTACAATGTTCCCCAAATGGCTTCTGGCCTGTGCATCTGTTGTTCACAAGACCTGTTATATTCTCATAAAGTAGTCTAATTAAGCTTCTATCTCCTGTCATGCCAGTTATGCCTAAATAGCACAGCCACCACTCAGCTAAATGAATGCTGAAAAAATTTTTATTCCTTTTAATTATTCTTGGCTTTTACGGGGACTCAAGTTTTCTGAAATACTGGCTGTACCTATTGTGTTTATTTTATTAAAAGTGAAAGGTGTTTATTTAGCTGCTTTATGGTAAAGTAATTGAACACATTCACCTTCTTAAAAGTGTTTCATCAGCAAGATTTGCTTATTTTACAAGGATAATTGTAACTGAGCTGTTGTATTAGCATCCCTTTGGAATTTCAGGTTATGGAGAACAGGAGCAAGGTCAGGTGAATGCTCCAACAGACAGGTGGCTAAGACATGTCCTTATGCTATAAATCTGAATTATATCTGAAATTCCTTGCAATTGGAGACAATGAACAGATTTTAAGGTTTTTACACAGTAGCTGGGTGATGAGGTCGGACTGTCCACCTTATGTCCTATGAGCAGGACTGAGCCATTTTCATAGCCTGATCTCATTCTATACTGCTGCAATACCATCATAGGCAGTTAGCTATTAAGGATTAGTGAGGGAAAATAGGAAATCTTGTCATTCTTCTTTGAATTTATATGTAGGAGGTAATCATACACCATCCGTTGATACCTGAAAATTGCTCAGGAATCCTAAACTGACAGCCTGAAAACAAGGATGAAAATTACCTGTATCAATCCTGAAGGAGACTTTTCCAAAACTATAGATCCTAATGCCATTTAGGGAAGGCAATCGTGCCTACACATGACCCACAATAATGTAGTTGGCTCTTAACTACCCTCTGAAATAGCCTAGCAAACCTCAATCATAAAGTTTTTTAAAATTTATTTGTTGGATGTGGGTGTCACTGGCTAGCCAGCATTTATTACCCATCCCTACTTGCCCTTGAGAAGCTGGTGGTGAGCTGCCTTCTTGAACTGCTGCAATCTACCTGCTGTGAGTTGATCCACAGATTTTAGGGAGAGAATTCTGGGATTTTGACCCAGTGACAGTGAAGGAACAGCGAAATACTGCCAAGTCAGGATGGTGAGTGGCTTGGAGGGGAACTTGAAGGTGCTGGTGTTCCCATATATCTACTGCCCTTGTCCTCCTAGATGGGAGTGGTTCTTGGTTTGGAAGGTGCTATCCCTGGATCTTTGGTGAATTTCTGCAGTGCAGAAATAGTGGATAGTACACATTGCTACAAACGAGCGTCAATGGTGGAGTGAGTGGATGCTTGTGGATGTAGTGCCAATCAAGCGGGCTGCTTTGACCTGCATGGTGTCAAACTTCTTCAGTGTTGTTTGGACTGCATTCATCCAGACAAGTGGGGAGTATTCTATCACATTCCTGACTTGTGCCTCGTAGATGGTGGACAGGCTTTGAGGAGTCAGGAGGTGAATTACTCGCTGCAGTATTTCTAGCCTCTGACCTATTCTTGTAGCCACTGCATTTATGTGGTGAGTCCAGCTGAGTTTCTGATCAATGATAACTCCCAGGATGTTGATAGTGAGGGTTTGAAGAGAGTTACACCATTTAATGTTAAGGGATGCTGGCTAGATTGACTCTTATTGGTGATGGTCATTGCCTGACATCTGTGTGCCATGAATGTTACTTGCCACGTCAGCTCAAGCCTGGTTATTATCCAGATCTTGGTGACAAATCAAAAGGGGGATGTTCATTGATGATTTCACAATGGACAGCACCACTTGCAAAACCTTAGATTTCAGAGTTGAAGAGCTGGTGACGTGTTGAAATTTGCATTTAACAGCGGAATTCTACTCAATCTTTTGTTGTGCTTTCATTTGCACTTCAGCCCCATACAATTGATCTTAGAACATCCAGTGCAGAGGGGTGTGGGCTAGCCAACAGATCTCCTCCTGGGTAAAGTCAAGTTTGCCATTCACAGGTATGGGCAACAGGCGATAAGGGGATCATAGCTGCTGACTGCCTGCCCCTGTTCTGTAGCTACATTCAAGCTCGAGTGTTGTTGGAGATGGAACACATGGTGTCCAGAGATCCTCGTGATGCTTTTAGAGAAAGGTGGGTACTGCAGTGGGTAGAGTGTCTTAACGTCCCTTCCATCTCCAATTTGAGGTAGACCTCTCCCTCTCTCCCTACCTATCCTTCTCCTTTACTGTGATGGCATTGTGATTCATGAGAGCTGCATGTAAATTGAACAGATGAAAACATGAGTGATCTAATGTTGGTGGTTAATAGCTGAAAGTTGCCATGGGTGGTTTGGTGGTGGGAATAGACTCCCCGATACAAAAAGGAGATAAAGAAAACAAAAACCAAAAAAGGAAAAATATAAGAGCTGAATTCTTGCCCCAGGGAGACCTCTCTATTCTCGAGTTCTCCCACTTTCTATCAGGAGTCTAAGATGGAAGGGCATTGCAGGTAGCAGTCCTGTACAACCGTATACTAAGATGGCTCACAGACTCCCAACCCAACTATTTATTCAGCAGCACTGTGGAGGCAGTGGACTATTGATATGTTGGTTGTGGGCAGTTGCATCCCGTTTTAGTTACTTCAAAAACCTTTGTGTTCTTTTGCTCGCCCTTCAGCCCCACACTCCTGTTCCTTGGGCACTTGGTGAGGAGGGTGCGTGGACAGGTTGGAGGACCTCTTCATGGGCCTGCTCCTGGGCCCAGCCATCAACAGGTCCAGGCAGCGGTCTGTGGAGGGGATTATAATTTGTGACTGCCTGCCCCTTTTCCGTGGCTACGTTTGTGCCCAGGTGTCCTTGAAGAGGGAGCATGTGTTGTCCACTAACAGCCTCGAGGCTTTCAGCAAAAGATGAGAACCACAGGGGCTGGAATCTGTTATCTCTCCCTGCACACCATTTTGATTTAACCCATCCCATGTTCTTCCCTGCCTTCTGCTTTTATTGCTGTTGTGGCACTGTCTCTGTGATATATTTTGTGATATCCGTATAAGAGAATGCATATGGCTCCAGGACTTTTGCTGATTCCTACACCACAGCAAACAGCAGTGTGGTCCAGTCACACCTGCAGCAATGGCTGCTGCTTCTGCCCCTGGTTTTCCAGGCCCCATCACCATATAGCATGCTTACAAAAAGGTCGCAAGGTCAGGTGCTATTCCCACCCAAACATAATCATAGAGGCATGCATGAAAGAGCTGGGCTCTCAGCCATTGTCTCTAGCTCTGAAACATACGAAAGGCTGTTTTATTTTTGAGGGTGGAGTTGGTGGAGAACCTGGTGTTCGACAAGAGACTCACCGTGGACATAACCTATCTCCTGATGGACCCACTTGAAGCCACTGCAGTTATATCTAACTTCCCGCTCTTTACTGTCTGTGAGCTACTCCTCTCCCAGTTAGGCCAACTGGCAGAGGTGAGATCAAGGGTAATAGCCATCTTGCTCGGTGTCAGAGAGAACAGCCTTCAACATGACTTCAACAGCCTTCCAGCAAAAGTAAAAAAGTTGAGTTCTTCCTCAACGAGGCATTGACTTCTGGCTCAGAAGGAAAACATGGAAACTGATGCTAATGTTAAATGATAAATTTGCAATACAATTCTTGTAAATCTCTGACAGTCTGTACTATACAATTCAACACATGGGTATCAGTGTAGGCAACATGAACTTAAGCAGTCTGTGTCCCCATGAAGCAAAACCTGGACAATATCCAGGCTTGGGCTGATATGTAACAAGGAATGAGGAATGACCATCCGTGATAACAGCAAATCTAACCTCCACCCCTTGATATTTAATGGTACTACTAATGCTGAATTCCTCATAATCACCATCTTGGAGTTTACCATAGACCAGAATTAGAGCTGGACTAGCCAGATAAATACTGTACCTACGTGAGGAGGTGAGAGGATAAGAATTATGTCAGAATAACTCATCTCCAGTCTCCCCCGTGCCCATCTACTGTCCACAAGGCAAAGGTCAGGAGTGTGATGGAATACTCCCCACTTGCCTCAATGAGTACAGCTCCAACAACACTCAAGAAGCTTGACATCATCTAGGACAAAACAACACATTTGACTGGCACCCCATCCACCACCTCCAGCATTCATTCCTTTTACCTTCTCCAGTAGCATTTTTCAAACATATGCCCTTCACCATCTGGAAGTTTAAGGCCAACGCAAATAGGATTACTACCATCTCCAAGTTCCACTTCAAGCCACACATCATCCTCACTGGGAACTATATTACCATCTCTTCAATGTTGTTGGGTCAAAATCCTGGAATGGCCTTCTTACCAGCACTGAGCGTTCCTCTACTTCAAAGACTGCAAGGCTCAAGGCTTAAGAAATGCTAACCCAGCCAGTGACATCCACATCCCATGAACAAATCAAGAATAACATATTATGGTAAACAGATCCAGAAATCAATTCCATGATAATAAATATAATATGACAGCTAACCTTAAACTTTGTGCATCGTTACATGTTTTCAAACAATATCTTGCCAATCGCTGTACTTGTACAGCATAATTATATTCACATGGACGCTGTTTTGCAGTTGTTTTGTTTGCCAGAGCTAGTCAGTTCATTTGTTTTTGAATTGGAAGCGTGTCGGAATGGAAAAGCCAATTTTCTGAATCTCTAAAGTGTATGGAACTATTGGTAGCACTCATGCCAATTGGACCTCACTGTGTAGATGCTTTCCACTTTATGAATGTGAACATGGTATGCCCACAGAAGTCATCACATTCATTGTTCTGCCAACCAGAATTGTTTGGCTGTTAGCCACTGCCTAGCATTAACAATCAAGGACGTAACGGCATTTGTGCACATAATCATATTTTTCACCATTTCAAAATAATTTTTGATGTTTCGTACTATTAATGAAATTGAAGTTTATGAATCATAAAATATGTAGAATTGTGTGCTGTGTATTTTGCTCAATTTGCTTCTTTTTCAAAACTGCATCTTTGCATACCAAAGTACCCTTTCTCCTTCCAAGTGGTTTGGAGTGGGAGGAAGATGTTTTTATGGATATGAGGTTACATTCAGAGACAACATCTGTGCCAGCTCCTGTAATTCCCTGCTGTGGGAAAATCCTTTGAGAAGCTTGGCAATTTGCGGGACAGCAGACTCTCAGGCAGCTCTGAGGTTGCTGATTACCTGCGGCTTGACTCTTATCCATCAATATGGTGAATGTAGACAAGGCTTACTGCTGCAGATTGAAATAGAAAATCTGGACAGGACTAGTTAAAATGATTCAGCTACATTTGAACCAACAGGTGGGATCTTCTGAGCTTTCAATATTTTCAGTAGTTGGGTTGGAAAATGGGTTTCTGACCTGCTAGTAATGCTTGGTTATCTGCCTGCAGGCTTTTTTCAGAGATGGACAATGAAGAGGATGCCTATTGAAGTAGCATCCAGTTAAGCACAACAGGAGGAAAATGCACCTGGTTCAGTCAGTGGGAGGGTCAGCAGAATTGTCCCTCCAGTGGTTGTCCTAGGAGAAATATATACTGTTACAGGAGGCAGGAGAACATGGGGTGCTCAGGTGGGAGGCTTACTTGAAAATATGAAAAGTTTTATCATTATTTGTGGCCACAGTTGTCAGGTCATCAATGTGAACTCACTCCCAAGGATGGTTTGTGGCTGCAGCTATTGGCATATGGTAGAAAAGGCTCTGATGGAGAGTTGGTTTGGGGAAGGCTGGTGATGGTGTGGGGAGGTTGTAAATAAAGGTGTCTTTAGCCTCTGCTTAGCCTGCTGCCAGGAAGCTGCCATGAGTCATTGCCATGAAGCCCTGTCCGCTGCTGCTAACATACCAGTGGCATCTCCAAATGGCCAGTTAACTGGTACTGATGTGTTTTCCTGCTGCTGTTGAGCAGGCAACAACTTCCCTTGTTCACCCATTTTAATTGAAATTGGTCAGACACAAGAACACATTGAGTAACTGACCTGATGTTCCATTTCAAAAGCTCAATGCTCCATCTAATCCTTAGCTATATTTCAGCCAATGACATCTGCTCTGCTGTGAAAGGCGTGTAATAGATGGGTTTTTCAATTTGTCACGCAGCAAAATACAAATGCAGTTGTGGCTTTTTCATAGTCTCTCCAAAATGATCCATAATGATTCAAAGAACAACACAGCACAGAACAGACCCTTTGGCTCACCAAGCCTGCGCCGACACACGATGCCTAGCTAAACTAGAAACCTCCTGCCACTGCACACTCTGTAGCTCTCTATTCCCTGTTTATTCATATAATTGTCAAGCTATCTCTTAAACATTGGTATTGTATCCACCTCCAATATCTCCTCTAGCAGCGTATTCCAGACACTTACCATCCTCTGTGTAAAAAAAAAAGCAAGTCATATCTACTTTAAACTTACCCCCTTTTACCTTAAACCTATGTGTCCTACTAATTGGCATTTCTAACCTAGGAAACAACATTCTGTCTATCCATTCTGTCTCTGCCTCTCATATCTTGTACATTTCTATCAGATTCATTCATTGAATAACAAAGGTGAATAACAAATTCTGCCCAAAAGACTGTTAATGTGATTGTAAATACTGGGTTTAGCTGCCGAAGGTGTACTTCAGGTAACCCTCTGGTTTTTTGTTTGCATTTCCTCCATTTCACCTGCAGTTGCTCCTTTGTAATCATGCCTCTGTTTTACTCAATACTTATTCTTGATACTAATTAACAGACTTCTTCCTCTGTGGCATTGGGTCAGTCAATCACTTAGAAATATAAAAGGAATATAGTGGAACTTGGGAAAGGTCTGTGCCATCTGTTTGACCAGACCACCTTATTTGATTGTGTGAACATGCAGCACCTTGTCACCTTCTGTTAGTAATGCAATCGATGCTTGTTGCATGCCACATTTTCTAGGCACTGGATATGACTCAATGACAGTTTGTTGAGAACATAGGCCATAATGCAAACTGTCGTGCATGCTCTATCTGGAACACTAAATTTAGAGTGAAGTGCATTAGGGTGTATGTAAGATCATAAAATCAAGCCACACATTTCCACATTTACCTTGGCAACCAAACACAGGATAGCAAATTTCTTGCTCACCTGCTGCCAAGTTTGAGCCGCAGGTGAAAGAGTATTTACTCTCTTTGTCTGCACTCTGCCTGCTCCATATTGGAGATTAGCCAACATTTTATAAAGTTAGACTTCCACGCCAATGCCAATGAATAGTGCAATTCTCTTAACGTGTCTGCAGTCAATCATTACCCTACCCCCCTCCCCCCCACACACATCCACCAGTACTACAGCACGAAGCCACTTTAGGAATGATCTTTAAGAACTGCTACTTTTGGACAATCCAACTCCTGAAGTTATAGCAATCAAAATTCCGGATGTTCAACCCCAACTGCACAGTTCCTAAAATTCAGAAAGACTGAAGTAGATAGAAAGTCTGAAGAAAATGGCTCATACATATTCAAGTAAAGTGCAATGCAACATGAACTGCAGTGTGACAAACATGTTTTTGCCAAGATAGTCACAGTACTAAAATTCTTGATCCTAATGTCCAGAATTAGAAAATATGTTCAATTAATATTGTTTGGAGTAATTCAACAAAGGACAGAATTCTTAATGAATGTTATATAGTGAAATACATTCACACACTAAAAGTAGCATTATAAAAATTATAGGAACACTCATTTGTCATGTTTAAGTAAACATTTACTCAAATGATGCATATTTACAACCACTGTACCAGAGTGCCTTTACTTTCGATTTTTTTGTAGCTGTATTAATAATGATGAATTATAACATATATAGTTCATAAAGATGTCTAGAACAAAAATAGTAGAAATGAAAATACTGGAATAGAAAATGTTTCATTTAAAGCAAACATATGGTTAAATTGATTTTGGCCTACTGGCCCATTCTGAAGGGAGTTTAGTGAATGATCTAAAAGTTTTTGCATTTTACTTTTTATCTAACCCAATTTATCTGTCCAAACATAGGAATGAAACTGTGCAGCAATGGAACAATTTGATTATAATCTCAATTGTACATACCTTATTAGGTAAAATATCAGCAAACCCATGATCAAAGGAGTCCTTAAATTAGTAAACTCAAGTGAAGTACATGAATTTTGGAAGACTATCCAATTGAAACAAAAAAACTTACTAAAATCTCTGCAGCCTAAAGTGGCAATTTCGGAAGCTACCAAGATAACAGTACAGATGTGGGAAAAGAAGCCATTGCAGTTATTACTGGATAGACTGGAATTGAACCAGCTGAGTGGAGTCCCACCAATCCAGACGACAATAAATTAACCAAATATTCCGTAGAATGTAACCAGTGTGCATAAGAATAACCATTGGTTGCAATACATTCAGATAAAAAAAATGCAAGCCCCAGACATCCATTTTGTAGTTTTATTGAAATGTCATTGATGGTTCTATTTCTGAAAACAGCAAACCACTTCATAATTTCCAATATGTTGCAAAAAGAATTAATACACATTTTAAATGTGTCTCTCATGAGTACAGAATTGAAATGAAATACTCCCTTTGTAGAGAGAGGAGGTCATAACATACCTTGTGCATTACTTCTAAAGATTATTTTATCAGAGATTGAATAGAACTAAGTAATGCAAAATTCAATTACTTTTATGAAGTAAATGACTTTTTGATGAGATTCCATAAGAAGTATACAATATATATTTTTCTTCTCTCTGCAAAAGTCATAACAGTGGAATTGGAATTCATTCTCAACACACTGAATCACTTTTTGAGAATAAAATGCCTATACAAATTACTTGCACTGAGAAATACCACATTAAAAGATAAATCAATTTCAATTTAACCGAATACTCTGTTTCAATAATCTTCAAATAATAATCAAATATTTACTTTAATTTTTTTTGAAAAAGGATGATTTCTTCTGACCATCAATTTGTTTCATGCTCTGGAAAATAGAACACTTTCCATGTTTCTTCATGTTCTGATGCAATCAAATGTTTTTACACTTCCTCAACAATGTGTTTTTTTAAGTGAGGAAAACAAATTGCAATTGCATTAACATAATGGTCTGGATTTTGAAGTCAGCAAGAAGGTACAGAGATAAATAAAGTGAGAAGTACTTCAAGAATTAATTAAAAATGTTGAACAAAAATACACTCGGCAGAAAAACAAAACTCAGCAAGAAGGATCCAATTGTAGCTTGTTGTGCAAGATAAGGCTATTTGGATTCAAAGAAGAGGGTTATAATGTATTACAGAAAAGTGGTATGTGTGAGCATTGGGAGTGTTTTTAACCAGAGAAGAGCCATCAAAATGTAAGTAAAAAGAGAAAACATAGAATATGAGAGGAAGCTGGACAACACGGTGGCTCAGTGGTTAGCACTGCAGCCTCACAGTGTAGGGACCCGGGTTCGACTCCAACCCCAGGTGACTGTCTGTGCGGAGTTTCTCGTTCTCCCTGTGTCTGTGTGGGTTTCCTCCAGGTGCTCTGGTTTCCTCCCACAGTCCAAAGATGTGCAGGCTAGGTGGATTGGCCATGCTAAATTGCCCGTAGTGTTCAGTGGTGTGTGCGTGATGGGGGGATGGGTCTGGGTGGGATGCTGCGAGGGTCGGTGTGGACTTGTTGGGCCAAAGGGCCTGTTTCCACACTGTAGGGATTCTAGTGAAAAAAGCTGTCCAGGACTATAGAAAGATTGTCAAAGCTTTTACAATGACGTAAAAAGGCGAAAAACAGGTAAAATAAATATTGGTCCCGTAGAGGCAGAGACAAGAGTATTCTGAGGAAGGGTCAAAGGACCCGAAACATTAACTCTGATAATTTCTTCACAAATGCTGCCAGACCTGCTGAGCTTTTCCAGCAACTTCTGTTTTTGTTCCTGATTTACAGCACCAACAGTTCTTCTGGCTTTTACAAGGGAAACCGTGGTAATGAGGAAATATTTTGTGTCTGTCTTCAAAGTAGAAGACACAACTGACATTCCAGAAATAGAAGGTACCTAAAAAGCTAAAAAGTGTGGGTAATCTGAAATAATTTCATATTGCCAAAGAAAAAGCATTGAGGAAATTTTACAGACTACAGCATGACAAACAGCCTGCATCATAGGATTCTAAAAGACATAGCTGTAGAGATAGTGGATATACTAGTTATGATTTTCCAAAATTCCTTGGAATTTTGAATGGTCCCAGCTGATTGAAAATTAGCAAATCTGACACCACTATCTAAGAAGGGAGGGATTGAGAAAATGTCGAACTGCATGCCAGTTAGACCAATATCAATTGTCAGGAAATTCTGGAATCTATTGTTAATGATTGCTTAACAATGTATTTCGGAACTCATAGTATGATCAGAAAAACGTCAGTGTGGTTTTACCAAAAGAAAATCATGTTTGACAAATTTATTAGAGATTTTTGAAGGTGTCACCAGTAAGATAGATAAAAGGAAACCAGTAAATGTTGCATATCATGATCTCAAAATTAAATTTGTTGAGGTGCCACACAAAAAACGTTAGTACACAATAGTTCATGGAATTTGAGGGTCATTTATGAGCATACGAGGAGGATTGTCTAATGATTCAGAAGGGCAGAGCAGGAACAAACAGATATTTTCTAATTGGCAGTCCTGTAACTGTATGTGCCAACAGGATTAATGTGTTCTAATACTGTAGCAACTTGCAATGACTTAGACGAAAAGACTGAGAGTAATGTACCTAAACTTGCTGTCTGTGCAAAGCTTTCTGTGCATCTGAGCTGTGAGGAGGACCAAAGAAGCTATAAACATTGTATACAAGTGAGTGGACAGCAAAGAGGTAGATAGTGTAACTTAGGTAAGTGTGAAGTTATTCACTTTAGTATTATGAATAGAGAACCAAAACATTTTATAAAGTGTGGAATTTATTAAATGTTGATGTTCAGGGGCTTTGGACTTTCACATATTTGCAAGAGGAATACAGGAAGTTAGCATGCAAATACAGCAAACAATTGAAAAAGTGAACAGCATTTTGGCCATTAATGCAAATTCATTGGAGTACAAAAATAATGAAACATTGCTACAATTGTACAGGACTTTAAGGAGGCTAAACTGATGTATGTTTTGATCTCATACTTAGGGAAGGGAGGTTTATCCCAACAAGCTCAGTAAATTGAGCCTGTACTCTCTAGACTTTAGATGAATGAGAAATGATCTCATTAAAACGTACAAGACATTCACAGGACTTAATAGGACAGTTGCTGATAGATTGTGTCCCCTAGCTGGGGAATCTAGAACATGGATACAGTCTTGGGATCCAGTTTCAGGATATGAGGTCAATCATTTAGGACTTATACGAGGAGAAAGCTTTTCACTCAAAAGTTTGTGAATCTTTTGAATGCTCTACCCCAGAATGGTGTGTATGCTACATTAAAGAATTTATTTAAGGCTGAGGTAAAAAGATTCCTGTCCTCTCATGGAATCAAGGAACATGGGGAATAAGTAGGAAATTGGAGATTGGCAATAATCAGCTCTGGCCATATTGAATGGTAGAGCAGATTCAAGAGAGAATTGGCCTACTCCTCGTTCTGTTTTTTACATTAGGAAGGAAGGTTGCATACTATTGACATCAAAGAAAATTTTGTTAAAGATATATCTATCTGTATACCAAGAACCTTAACTTTCTTGGCCTTTAATTAATTGTAGTGTAGATCATGGGAATTTGCAGAATCAAGCTGTAGTGATTTAATCAAGCTGCCCAAGTAGGCAATCATGTCATTAAAGAATTTTCATGGAGAGCTAGCCAGGAAATGAAAAGCACAAACTATCAAATCAGTTTTTAATAATAACACAAAACAAAGTAGAGATTGCCTAAGACAAAGATAAAATAAGGGGGAGAAAACAAAAATGGTCTTAATTACACTGCAATCATTAGGTCATGCAACAAAAATAACTTGTACCAATACAGTGTTTTTAACACAGTAAAGCATCCCAAGGCATTTCAAAGAATATTATCAAACAACATTTGACACCGAACCTCATTAGGAGACATTAAGATCGATACCAAAAGCTTGGCCAAAGAGATGGGTTTTAAGAAACATCTTAGAGGAGAAAATATGTCAGAGGCGAAGAGGATTAGGAAGAGCATCCCAGAACTCAGAGACTTAGTAGAAGCTGCTACTGATGGAGTGATTAGAACCCTGGATTCTCTAAAAACCTGAATTTGAGAAGTGCAGATATCTCAGAGGGTTATGGGGCTTAAATAATTTATAGTCTTGGATAGGGGAGAGACTAGGGAGGGATTTGAAAACAGAGATCAGAATATTGAAATTAGTGCATTGCTCAACTGGGAGCCATGAGGTCAGTGAGCACTGGGGTAATGACTAATTGGAACTCAGTGCAAGTTGGACACAGGTATCAACATTTTGGATGATCATAAGTTTACAGATGTTTAAAAGTGAGAGGTCTATCAGGAGTTCATTGGAATATTTAAGTTAAGAGGTAGCAAAAGCTTATGGAGGTTTTTAGCGCTAGATACACTGAAACAAGTCACATCTGCAATGTTGCATGTTGGAAATAAGCAATCTTAGTGTAGGTGCAGATTTATGCTCAGAAGCACATCTTGAGTTCAAATATAATACCAAAGTTAAAAACAGTCTGGTACAGTCTCATATAGTTGCCAAGGGTAGGGATGGAGTCAGTAATTAGGGCATGAAATTTGTGGCAGACACTGAAGTCAATGAGAGATAACAAGCATGGGGCTGGATGAACACAGCAGGTCAAGCAGCTC
>JAHRHZ010000223.1:27888420-27913338 GCA_024137785.1 Ginglymostoma cirratum
GTCAGCTTTCCTGCTCCTATGATGCTGCTTGGCCTGCTGTGTTCATCCAGCTCTACACCTTGTTATCTCAGATTCTCCAGCATCTGCAGTTCCTACTATCTCAGGGAACTGACAATGCTCTCCAAACTCCCAACTTAGTTAAAAGGCATTAGGCTCACTGCATAAAGAAAACTAAGGTGACTAAGAAACAAGAAAAAATAAAGATTGAACACAAGAAAGATACATTGGAAAAATTGCTTATAATTTTTTTGCAATATTTTGCCTCTGTATTGGCTTGTAATTTTCTTCAGCATTATCCCGGATGTATATGGGGCAGCACGGTGGCTCAGTGGTTAGCACTGCAGCCTCATAGCGCCAGGGACCAGGGTTCGATTCCAGCCCCAGGTGACTGTCGGTGCAGAGTTTGCACATTCTCCCCGTGTCTGCGTGGGTTTCCTCCGGGTGCTCCGGTTTCGTCCCACAGTCCAAAGATGTGCAGGCTAGGTGGATTGGCCATGCTAAATTGCCCATAGTGTTCAGGGATGTGTGGGTTATAGGGGGATGGGTCTGGGTGGGATGCTCCAAGGGTCAGTGTGGACTTGTTGGGCCAAAGGGCCTGTTTCCACACTGTAGGGATTCTAATTCTAAAAATTAAACAGAATTAATGAATTTTCATGGTGACTCTGCATACCTTTAAAATAGCAGACATGAAGTCCTGCACCCTTCTCTGATGGATCCCATTTTTGCTGGTGGGGAAAGGTGTACAGGCATGATTTCAGGTTGGAAATCCAAACTCGGTAGGACCATTTAAACTGAGTACTGAGTTCAAACAGACCCCATCTTCACTGTAACAAGTGCCTTATCCCACAGTGTTGGTGTAACAAATTTATGGATGAAAAATAAATGCTATTGAAGGTCAGATGACATATGTCATACAGTGATGCTGTGAAGTTTTACAATCCCAAATTTTTCCATTGTGAGAAAGAAACACTCCATATAGGCGAGTGTTGGAAAAAAACCCGCCGTTCTAGCCGTTACGATAGCTTTTGTTTTAAATCATTATCCCAAGGGCTATCATTATACCATCATTAATGGTGTGGCACTTTCTACAATTTACAATTATTCCAACAGGACATGATAAATGATTATAAGTTGAACTGCCGTTATTAAAAGATTATTTGTTATTAATGAGGGGCTTATGAATATCATTTTGTTTGTCTGATGAGGAATTCAGTACTTGATAGGCTTTTAAGATTTTGAATGGGTATTCATGAATGGGAATATTTATAATAGCAAAAACCATAATAGATATTTCAACTCACATCAGGTATGCCTATGGTGGATATTGGGTGAGTTGACATAGGAGGTGTAAGGGGGAAGGGTACTGGTTGGGGTACACGGGGTGAGGATTGTGTTGGCATGGAAGCAAAAGGTCTCATGATGGTGTGGGGATTCACGTGTTGGCATAGACAATACACAGGGGCATGGCTTTGAGGTGGATGGAGCATAGGAATTGGTTGGGATTATCTGAGCACCAGATGATCTCATGTTAAAAAGTCCCAGAGAACTGAGGCACTTTGGCACTTTGGCAGCTGCTATGGTCACCTCCAATCTGTATCCAGGGCTGATCCAGGATCTTTCTGCCAAGGTAGGTTCACATTGCTGGGACATCTTCTGACTCAAGGTACTCATGCTGGGATCAAGTATCTGGCCCACAGTTTCTATATTTATGGAGATTTTCAAGCATGTGTGTACTTAGGATGTAGGATGTAGGAAGAAACTAAAAAAACATAATTTATGATATGGGGTGCTGTGAAAGCCAATTGTGAAGTAAAATGAAAACCCAAATAGGTTGCTGTAAAGTTGCACACTTGTACCATTGCCCACAAATATAGCTTCCACTGAAGTTATTTCATTTAAAGATATGATTTTCTTATCTGAATCTTTCTGAACATGTTCCATTAAGGTTTTAACAGAGCACATTATAAAGTGGAAACTTCATTTTCTCTGCTAACCATGACTCAGCTATCTCTCATGAGAGGAAAAATTCTCTCAGCGTCTTCTTTGTTAGATCCACTGAATTTTATATGTTTCAATATGATTACCTCTCATTACTGAGCTCTAATAACTATAAACCGAAGCTGCCGAATCTTCGTGCCACAAAAACACCTTCACCTCAGGAATCAAGGTGTACTAAGGGCACTGCTGATGAATAATGTGCCCAGGTCAATACAAATTTAACGGTGCACGTTCTGCTTAATGTTCACATTCACAGTTGAAATCTTGAATTGACGTCAGTAGCATTATCAAATCTAATAGATTGGGTGAGTAAGGGTTTTTTTTATTCTAGATAATTGGAAAACATGTTTTACACATCGTTATGCAAACAATTCTAAGAAGGTGAAAGATCCATAAAAACTGTTTTTACATTTTATACTAAATACAGTAATCAAATGGTGTAATCTCTTTCAAGTTTAAAATTTCTCAGGTTCTTCATTCCTGGCTCCAATTTTAAACCCATCACTAAATTAGTTGCTTTGACATCGATCATCCTGGGAAGTCCCTAAATGCGATTTTGAATATTGAATTATTGAATTGAATTTAATTAGATTTATTGTCACATGTTCTCAAATGTGTAGTGAAAAGGTTACAGTCACTGCGATACAGCGCCATCTTAGGTACAAAGGTACCTAGGTACAGATGAAATTCCTAGGAACCAAATCAGATAAGTGAAGAAGTAACTAGTCCAGCATTATAGGTCATAGGAATGCATCAGAAAAATAAAGTTCAGAATATCAGTCTTTCTGACTCAGTCCATGCCAGCAAGGAAGATCTCCATTGCGCTGGATCCACCAATGTCGGAGTTGCCTCACTTTAGGCACCATCTCTTCACCACTGGGCCCACTTCACTGATGCGCAACCAAGGGTCCCTGGCTCCACTGTCAGTCCAGACCACCGCCAGGCCACAATCCCGCTTGGACTGCTAATGTCCCCTTGCCGGTGCCAAGTCTCTGCTGCCAGCGCTGCTGTCCCTGGTCACTGGAGGAACTTTGCTATCACTGCCGCTAGCCCCAAATGCCAGGAGAATGAAATCACTGCCACTGGCCCCGAACAATGGGAGCACGACCTCACTGTCCCTTCCACAGGCCCCGAATGGCAGGAGAACACACTCACTGCCACCAGCCTCCTATCACTGGGAGAATCCTCGTCCTGTATTCTGCATGCAGCCTGCTCCCACTGCCAGTTCGGTGCTGCTGACCAACTCACAACAGAAAAGAAGAAAGAGAGACCAAAGGAAACAGAAAATAAAGTGGAAGAAAAGAACAGAAGCAAAGGTAACACAAAGAAGGAGAGCAGATTGCAGCAGGCAGGCCCTGGAAAAGAGTCCACATGCAGCTCTGTTAACCGGCCACCATGTTGCAAACCTTATAATCGCAAACCATCTTGCAATTCTTACAGAATTGTTACAGCACAGGAAGTGCTATTCAGCATACCCTGTCCACATTGGCTGGCCGAAGAACAAAATCCACCACGTTCTCACCATAAAACAACATGTTCTTCAATTTTAAATAACCATTCACTTCCCTTTGGAATGCTGTGCAGCTCCTGGGAGCCCCACTGCCAATGCGGTGGCTTCCACATCTGGAAACCACTGCTGGGCATGGACCTTCGAAGCCTACACAACAAATAAAGTTGAACAGAGAACATTGTCTGATTTTCTGATAGTGCATTCCAGATCTTCATACGTTAAATGTGTAAAAAATGTTTTTCCTAATGCCACCTTGCTTCTAAAGCTAATTACCTTCAAGCAGTGCCCTCTTGCTCTTGGCTCTTACCTGAGCAGGAACAGCCTATGTCCTGTCTACTCTTTTCAGACCCCATGACTTTGAACACTTCTATCAAATCACCTCTCAGCCTTCTCTTACCAAAGAAAATAGCCACAACTTACCTAACTTCATAGCTGAAGTTCATCGTGAAAACCATTTTTGTAATTTTTTTCTTCATTTTTCCCCAAGGCCTTCAAATATTTCCTAATGTACAGCAGCCAGAACAGGATGCAATACTCCAGATGAAGCGTATTAAACAAGTTTAACAGAACCTTCTTGCTCTTGAACTCTCTGCTGATGACTTTATCATAAATACCGTATCCTTTGTTAGCCACTGACTCGACAATTTGTCCAACCTTTGATAAATTACGCACATTTACATTGTCACACCTCACTGGAGTAGCACTCTGGAAATCAAACCCTGTTATTCCTGAAGTCAGCGCAAAAGTTAATCAGATTGATCCCCAATTTACCTGTCTTCTCGACCTAGGTTGTCAGAAAGCATGTCCAGGTTTCTGTACTTAATAAAAAAAAACTACCCATTAAAAGTAATTATATTCTAGGCACAGGTAAACAGTTATGAACTGTCAGTGTTTGTCTTTGTTAATGAAACCATAAACCACGTTTAAACACCACTTTATACAGACACACACACACACATTATAAACAGTAAAAGAATAATATAGATTATGGATTGACAGCACACTGGAAAAGCAGGTTTGCTGGTTTCGTTTTAAAAAACAGTCTTTGACCTAACAACTGAAAGTCACAGCTGAAAGCAACTGTTGATGGAAAGATAAACAGGTTTTCTTCAGATCTGAAATGGCTTACTGCACAGAGACAGAGTTCCATGGCTGGTGGAAATGTAATGGTTTTTTACTATGTTGTTACCAGCCCAAAGCTATTCAGTTACCTGAGAGACAATTACATGGTTATTGGCAGCCTTTGTCATCATCACTAGTCACTGGTCCACAAGTCAATCAGATTCCTTTGCCAACCAGAGCTCCTTCAGTACGGAATCCCTTGATTCTTGTTTGTCTGCAAACACTGCTGTAATCCACCTGTGTACAGACAGTGTTCACAATCAGCATCAAATTACTTGCTTTCAAACCATGCAGCAATCCTTGCTTCTTAAAATAGTGCTTTTCTCACTTCAGTCTAATCAAAGACCTCCCCAGCCCTGACTATAATCTCTTTTACCTGCTTCTATTGGGCAGAAGATGTAAAAGTTTGAATATATGTACAAACAGATTCAAGAGCAGCTTCTTCACTGCTATTAGCAGAGTTTTGGATAGACCTCTCAAATGTTAATTCTGAGCTCTTTCTGCACCTTCTCTGTTCTACACTCTGTTCTGCTAGCCTGATGCACTTTGTATGGTACAATCTGCCTTCACAGCACGTAAAACAACACTTTTTACTGTATCTCAGTACATGTGACAACAATAAATCAAACTCAGACTCAAAATTAAAAGTCAGAAATCAAAGAGACATGAACTTTACGATGTCCAGGTCCCTCTGCTCCTGAGCTCTTTCCTGAAACTCTTTTTGAGTTGTACCCTTTAGTTTATATTCTCTCCACGTTCTTCTTGTCAAACTAAATCACTTTACACTTCTTTGCATTTAATTTCATCTGTTAATTGTCTACCCATTCCATATGTTTGAGCTTATAAAAACATTCTACTCTGTTTGTCTCATGATTCACATGCTTTCAAGTTTCATACCATCCACAAACTTTGAAATTGTGCTGTTACACCAAGGCAAGTACTTAAAATATATATCAGGAAAAACATGGGTTTCAACGCATATTTCAAATTCTGACCCCTGGGGTTATGGGGTGGGGGGGGGAAGGGGGGAGAAATGAGATCACTAGAGTTGTTCAAAAGACTGGTGGAGAGGTGTTTAGTTACAAGGTTAGGTTGAAAGACTAAAAATGTTGTCCTTGAAGCACAAATGAGCTTGAATGGAAATTTTAAAAGTGTGTGCGATATTATGACAGGCTTAAATGAGACAGGATTAGAAAACTCTTCTCAGGTCAACTGATTGTTCAAAGATTGATAGACCCTGATTTAAGATTTTGAGTAAGTGAAACAGAAGTACATGAGGAAGAACTTTGTAGTATATAATGAGTGGTGTGATGAAATCCTTTACTTGCATTCATTTGTTTGCACTGAGCAAACCAGCAATTCACAATTGGTAATATTTACAGAACAGATAGTTCCAAGAGTTGCTAGGTGGTAACATTCAATTCTAACTACAATGGGGAAGAGCTCTTTATAAGGTTTTCAATAGGTCGCTCAGGGCAATTCATGGGTGACTGAAGAGAGAAGTTCAAAGGTTACAGGCTATGAGTGGGAGAAGGAGTAAAAAACAAACAAATAGATAAAGACTTCACCTTATGTGTTAGCTGTACTGCCAGGAAAACAGCTGAACTACAGATTCTGTGGAGGGGTCTCAGTGAGGAGTCAAAAGCAATGAGTGGCTCTGTGCTGTCAAATTGCAGGAAGTAGTTCTTGGCAGTTATCTGCCATGAGAAAGAAGGGAGGTCACTAGTTCTGTGTTGGGGGAAGCCATAAGGAGGAGGTGGTGGTGGCGGGGGTGGGGGGGGGTGCGCAGTAAATCTTGTAAGAAACCTGTGAACATTATTACTTAAGTGCACTTAAGATGACAGTTGAAAAGCTAATAATCCATAATTGTCTGATCCAACTGAGCAACATTGGCATTGAGGGAAAGCCTAGGTGAAGTTAGGTGAAGTTAGCCATCAGTTAAGAGCTAGAGTTATGCTTGTGAACGATTACCAGAATACATTTTCAAAATGTACTGGAACAGGGATGGTTATGGACCAGAAAAGGAACAGTCATTGAAGTGGTCAATGATAGAGTGGCTCTTGAGAAGGAGTTTCAAGGCCTGATCAGCCAAAATGATGAATTGTAATTCCTTCTGAAGTTTATTGACATTTGATGTCCAACTATGTTAACAATATCTGGGAGGAATTGCTGAGAAAAACTGGGATCAATCTTGATTGCATTTACTGTTTGACGTGTGACCAAGGGGTGTTTGACCATATTTACCACATGTTAATTCTGGATATTAGAAATAAATTGTACATCTTTGTAAATGATATTAATGTTTGAACATTGTTTATTGTTGTTTGCTCAACTCATAGAATGTTGTGGACTTATTCTCTCGATAAGTCCTTTGGATCTCACACTTCATCTACTTCTGACATTATCAGTACTAGCCCTTAGAGTCACAACAGAGCTAACAATGTGGAATTCAATGTATGCAAGTGTGGTGAGAGCAGAAATAATCAATGCTTCCAAAAGGATTTTGGATGAGCACTTTAAGGAAATAAACTTTCAGGACCATGGCAGTTGAAGGACAGAATAAAACTGAATGAATTCTCCATAGGGAGTCAGCATGGACTCAAAGGACTGAATGGCCAGCTTCTGCGCCATAAATGACTTCACTACAAACATTCATCAAGTTTGAAAAAACTTCCATTAACCTCAACCTTATTATTATTTAGGAAATTTCATATCCGTGTTCCTTTAACTCCATGAGCTATAACTTCGCTTACAAATCCAACATGCAGCCCTTTTACAAGTTCATGTACATTATCAATAACATCACCACCATAAACCCTCTCTGTTGCCTCTTCAAAAATACTTCAGCAAATTAGCTATTTGTATTTAATGAATGGAATTTGGAACTGGAAGAATATTAGCTCAATTTTTACTACCTATCTGATCAACCATACTACAAAATGTCCAAACTATTTTTGCACACAGTAAATTAATGAAAATTATATATTTGCAAAGATTTTAAAAATAGCTAAACATTTTACAAGCAATACTATTGCACATCTTCAACAAAGTAGTAAAACATATGAGCATCAATTTGCCGCATAATCTTAATGTAATGAAAGGGTTGGAGCAGCAAAATGTATTTACATCCAAATGAAGAAAAGCTACAAAGGCATTGACTAAATGCTTGAAGTAGTTGTGCCATTGCTGGGCTGGTTAAATGTAGAGTCGAATTGCCAGTAGACTCTTCCGCCAGCCAAACTTTGGCTCAGCTGTGAAAAATAGCACAGTATTGCGAGTGTCATTTCAAAGCCAACTGTTAAAACTTCCGTTAATCATACTGGCATTCAGTTAACTGTGAAACCATTTAGTGCACGCCACAGCTACCAGTTCTGCTTGATGCGGCAATTAAGGTCAACAACCAGAAATATGCATCAAGTTGAAGTAAATATAAGGGTTTGCAAGGAACTAAAATTATATTAGGAAATCATTCATACAGAACCCAGAACAAAGACATTAGTGCAGACTCACAGATTCACTGCAGAAATAGCACCAAATTCCAACCTGTCAAACCTTCAGCAATTAGAAATATTTAAGTCTTGCAGTGCATTCCTCATTTTTACCTTGGGTTCTAGTGTACTCGGACAGGGTCCATGAGAAATAAAGGCCCAGTGTTAAAATGAAGGAAAAAATATGAATGATTGTTTATTGATTTATCTGACTGGTGTAAGGTTCCATTCATTCTAGACATTCCACAGTCATCACTTTGCAAAGCAAAATTAACCTGATCTGCTGGTACAAACAATTAGTTTGTTAATTAACTGAACAGCAAGAGAGTATGCGTGCATTGCCTAAAAATTGTTCAGTATTGCTTGCTAACAATCTTTAAGAATCTCAAACATGTTTTTCCTGGTTTCATCAACAACTTCTTTAAAAGGCACATATTTTTTAAAATTCTTAAAACGATTCTATTACATCATCTGAATATATAATCAAATGTTTTCCCTCACAATAGTCTCATAAAATCAAACATAAAAGGTTCAATTTAAGAATAAGAAAATTCAGAAAGCAGATTCCAATAGTTATGAAGGTTAACAAATGTGTTTCTTCTGAAGCAAATCTGTTACCATTACTTCTTATGAGACATAAGGATGCCATTTTAAAATAATTTCTGGAAGTCTCTTATCTAGATTAACCAAGATAGTATCTCAGGTCAATGACCCGTCTGTTTCTCCCTTCATATATACTGCCAGACTGGCTGAGAACTTGCAGCATTTTCAGTTTTTGTTTCAGATTTCTGATATCTGTTGTCTTTTTTTAATAATCTGGAATAATTGACATAAACGACATGAAACAATTTTTCAAAAGTAACCTCATCTTTCAAGTTGCTTGTGACTTTTTTTTACATTTGATTAGTCTCATCAGTTGTGCAACAAGTATTATTTAGGCTTGTCTGTGATCTCATAAAACATAAATGAACATGCACATAATGCTAGTGGATTGCAATCAGATGATTTTCAACATCAAGCACAAGGACACTGATATCTTAACAGTGTATCTTAATTGATATCTTAACATCTGTGCAGATGGCGTTATGGTGGCACTGAAAATTTGTGCGGAAAAATCTTACTGAAGTTCAAAAGTCAGCTAAATGCTAAAGCTTTAATCGAAGGCTGATAGGACAGGTCTAAGTTCTCTTTAAAGCAATTAAAATATCATTTAAAGCCATTTATCAAATTCTCAAACTTATTTATAACTTATTTGTAGTTATTGCCTTATTGAGGGGTTTTTATACCACTTGATTAAATTCAATTTGGGTGACTAAGTTAGGCACTCACAATAAGATAAAATGTGCAGTATTTTTGTCTTATCTCTACCTAAGATTTCTGAAATGTTGCCAGTACCCTGCAGCCTCAAATTTGCTGCTATGAAAACAGAAATTGTAATTACATATCCTAAGGTCGATTTTGTGACAAATCTGGGAGTAATAATTGCTTTACAAAGTTAAATTGGCTTAGGATTTTAAAACTTCAGTTCCTTTCTCTGATGCCATTCAAAAAGTCTCAATATAACCTGTTTTCTTAAGAACAGTTTTCCTTCAATTGGCATTTTCATAGCTTGGAGTTCATTCATTGCTATTTTTGTAGCTGGTATTTAAAGAAATATTATTCTAAAACTGCTATCATGGGTTCTTGTATTCCCTAGGAGGCACTCAGTACAGCACTAAGGTCTGGTTGAACATTGTGTGTAAATACTCAATACTGTATATAAAGAAATCTTTGATGAATGACACTAATTTTGTGTGTGCTTCTTTCACAGTAAGTAGCCCACACACCCTTTTACTGTTCACTCAACTGTAATGAAATGCAAATAGAATAGAGCTTTACATTATCGGGTAGGAGTTTTATTTTCATAAAGCCAATATCAATGTTGGCAGAGCAAACACGCCAGATGAAAGCTGTCTTGTATACCATCAAAAACAGACAGCACACTTCTGAACCACTTCTGAACCCTTTACAGCTATGCCTGTATCTATGAGGAAAACTCCTAAATGAAGACTATGAAATGTCACACTTTAACTTGCATTTAATTATGGATATTCATTTACATAGAACAAACTGCTGAATTTTGTAAAGTTTATAAATATTGCAGTTAAGAATACATGAGACATTTCCAACTGTCGAAACAGATTTACACAGAATCACAAGTATAAAATAAACATTTAAATTAAATTTGTGTTAGAATATTGACTGTATTCTTTTTGGTTCTACCTCAAAACATTTGGTGTCTCTGCTTAGAAGCAAACTGATATCTGAAATGTAGTTATGAAGTGCATCTTTTTCAGACAGTCATGTAGTTGGTTATTAGAAATGTCAAAAATCTAACTCTAAACACTACGGGAAAGGTATATCCCTTTATTCATTCTTAGCTTGTGCTTTACAATGAGGTAGTCAGAATGATAGGCCATAGTACTGAATAATAAATGGTAGTGGTCACAATATCATTTCTCTTCTCTACAATTACTGGATTGGATTGGATCGTATTTACAATAGTAATAATATCAACTTAATTTCTGAATTTTCAGTGCCATCGTTTTTCTAATTTTAACCATAAACGACAATGGGATTCTATTCCAGTTGTGCTTATAAATAATGAATAAAATTTGTGTACATTCTGATTAATGGCTTAGAGATATCTGTCAGTGTGCTATTAGGTTTCGTTTATGTTCATTTTGTATTTTAATGTATTCATTTATATTTATTTTTGTCATCTCTTCAAAAGTTTCAGTACTTAAACATTTTTGGATTTGGATATTCTGTTTAAGCTGGGGTTTGCTGCATATTATTAAACAGATCACAATGTTTTTCAAAGAAATACTGGCATGCTATGAGCAAACAAAATGCAAGAACTGAATTAGATATTTATTGGACAACTTCTTTTCACCACTTGTACTTTATTTGCATAGTATTAAAAGTGATTTAAAATAAACATTAAGTATCTATTGACATAAACAAAACATGTGGATGTCAAACAATCAGTGCAAAAATATTAAACAATGACTCTTTTTATTGTAACACAAAACCACAATATTATAGACTGCAACTACAATGCATTCCTACAGATTATCCAAGACCACTACCACAGAAATTTCCCCTACCTTTAACCGTTGTAGACTGAAGGCTAACAAAACTGCAGTGAGCTTCAACACTCACATTTGACTGCCTCTGGCCATCTACACCCAGAGGTCGCAAGTCAGATTGCTTCATGTCCACATGCATATTCAACATGTATGATTCTTAATTCACAAACTTCTCAAGTCTGTCACTACTTCTTTCATCTGTGATGGCTTAGTTTTCAAGATTGTTATATTAACAGTAGAGCCTAAGTAATCTTAAAATGTCCAAATCTTTCTTTCTCCTTGTATCTGCTTCGGAAATTCTGCTAATCCTGCCTAAAATTACTTCATGTTGTTCAAAAAAATCTCAAAATTTTTAAGAAGATTTGTAGCTCGTGTTATGGATAAGGTTGCAGACTTCCTCGCCCAGCCGGTGTGTTTGATTGCAGATGTTCTGTCAGCCTGCTAGGTAACATCGTCAGTGTGCCTCCGGTGAAGAAAAATATCTCAGTTAACAATGATGTGACATTATCTTTTTATGGCCGATACTTGGTCAATATTGTTCTCATACTTGCAGACAAATTCTCAAATCTTCTGATGTGAGTATAATTCCCATAATAAGGCACAAAATTTCACAAATGGAAAGAATTTTGGCCAAAAGAGTTTAAGTACTCATAAATTATTATTCCAAAACCATAAGAAGATATAATTTTTACTACAGAAGTGAGTAACTTAGTGGATTAAATAATTGATTTCAAAGCTAAATCTCCAATGTTATAAAAGCGATCCTTTTCCAACTAAAAGATGTCAAGAGATAGTTCCTTTATATCATGTGCTTCATTGTCTGTCTAGACCACATTCCAGCTGTTATTAATGCTAACATTTAACTTCTTTATTGTTCAATGAATGATTCACCATTCATTAACTATCTACTCACTACTTCACTATTAAAAAAAATGCTTCAAGAAAAATTAAATGGCATGTCGAATGTACATTTTAATGCATTTCTTTCAATTCTTAAAAGGGGAGGATATTGAACAAATTCTCAACAGACTTTTTAAAAGAAAGACTTTATTCTTGGAGTTTATAAAAGTACATACAAATCGAATTTGACATTATATAAAGGTGCAAGCCAAATCAGTTTCTTCCAATGCTGTATATTCACTATGTTCACAATTACAGTTAATATCTGGAAGATTCATTTCACATCCCATAGAACCAGAGGATTTTTACTCACTTTCCAGTCCTTTTCTCCCTTTTCCCTTCCAGTTTAGTGATGGGTGATGATGCCTTTCTTAATGGATTCTGACATGTTGTTAGCAAGAAGCACACTGTTATCCACTTCCAGCAATTATGAGCCAATCCAGTTCCACAGAGTTAAATACAACTTAGTCGGTTAACCATCGGCTTCTGGGTGCTTTATTCATTTTGAAGGAAATGACAGCTCTTCCAGCGTTAGAGATTTGTTCAGTCTTTCTGTCTTGCTGTCAGCTAAGGCAGAGGATAGGTAGGATTGGGAGGCTGTGTTGTCAGTGGGCTTCTTGTAATAAAATCCAGCATGAAAAGATTTATTGATTCTCAATATGTCAGACTTAGTTACCCGACCATCATCTTATTTCAGGCTGTTCATCAAAGAGGTCATTTTGTGTAGTTTTAGGAAAAAGAAACACAAGCACTTCACATCTTGTTCCATAGAGCGAACAATAGATTGGAAGATGATTTTGGAGGCCTCTGAGGCAAACAGTGAGGCCTGCTGGCTCCTCATGCCTTGGACACTCTCGTTGACATTGTAGCAGGATCAAATTCTGCACATTTTCTTGGAATAGGGGCATTTTCCCATCATCTCTTCGTCACCTTCTGGATATTTTTAAAGATTAAGAACCACTTGCTGTTGACCTTGATTGCCTCTCGCCAGTGCAATGTAGACTTATAGAAGGGTTTCGTAGTTAGATATAGTGATTCCTTTTAAATTTTTTCCAGTTTTCTGGGTCAGCAGTTTCACATTCAGCTTCTGTGCTCCACCTCTGGTCTTCCAGTAAGAGTAGGTCCAACAGTAGGAGGTAGCGGTCAGAGAAAACACCAGCTTAATATTCATGTATCTGACTGTAAATGCCTGGGACATAAGCAGAAAAACTATCTTGGAACATATGGGCCCGTCTGGCCTCAACCAAACGGAGCTAAATCTGCAGTATTGCTGAAGACAGCACACAGCTTGGCATCTTTTAACATTTCCAACAGGAGTGTGAACAAGGTGTGTGCTGTGAGCCCTACTGGATTGTCCAGCTTCAGTTATGAAGCAGGTGAAGTCTCCGCCTAGAATGACTGACCTAGACCTCACTGGCAACAGAGGGAGCTGTTGCAACATGATGTCTGCAAGGTACTGAGTTGGGGACTGGTTGAACATTCAAGCTCCACACCAGGATTTAGTTCATAATTCAGGAGGATGCATGAATCCAGTACATAATATATGGTACATTACCAGATGTCCCATCCTGGGGATGAGATGTCTGCCAATTGCTGTTGCCATTATTTAAAGTAAAGCAGATGCAGAAACCTGGTCAATGAGCCTTCAATCAAAAACAGATCAGTTGGGAAGTCATTTTGTTTATTGCTATTGTAGAAACTTATTTTGTGTATACCTATGACAGATTTGCCTACATGAGAGATAGCACTACAATCTTGAAGTAACACTTTATACATAAAGCACATATTGCTGGAGACATACTGAGATGCTCTGTCAATGGAAGTTGGTCTTCTGTACCATCTCCTGTTCAGAATCCCTCACTATACAATTACTGCTTCAACCAGTAAAGCAAATAAGTGAATTGGGGGGCTGAAAACATCAAATGCTAGAGATCATAGTGAATCAGATAGCATCCATGGGAGAGGGCATCTTGTTCACATTTCTGCTTAAGTGTCTCTGCTTGCTTTTTATTGTGTGATCTCAGGGCACATACAGATAAAACAAAAACAATTTGTTATGTCATCTAAAATTTGTGAACATCTAAATAATTTAGAAAACTTCAGGTATAGAGATTTCCGATATAAGATGAGTGGTGGCTTTGATTGCAAATTGGTATGTTTTGAATATATATTTTGATGAAAGTTTCAGTACGATACTAGTCTTTGCACACCCAGTAGTACTTTAACGATGATAACACTTACTGGTGAACATTTTTCTTTCTTGGCACCTACCAAAATCTTAAGACAATACAGTAGCTGTTACAAGCTGTATACGCAACATGTTTGGTCTGTTATTGGTGCATGTCTAACCAGGGAGAAAAACACAGTTCCCGAAAATACAGACATGACAGCAGTCTACTCAATATTCTGTAAGGTATACATTCACAATTAAATAAAATAAATCACCTATTTCCTACTGAGGGAAATTAATATGCATTTCTAAGATTATCCTGAACATATTTGTATTTCAGTCCTTCACTATCAAAGCCGTTTTTGATCATCTGGAATCATTGATTTCTACACAAACCAGGGCAACTACTGAAACTATAACTGACATGTCCAATAGTATCTTTACGCTGGTGAGTATATGAATACCCCATCAAAAACACAACAGGTGTAAAGTGTTAACAACAGTCATGCTCTGAATTTGTTGTATTTAGATAATGAACAATGAAGCTAATATTCAACAATAAGTTTTCTTCTGCTTTGAATAATGAAAATGCTTTCAAACAACAACTTACTATGATTCAAAGATCAAGAATATGTTAACAGCCAAGCTATTAATAAAGTTATTGCATAGTTTTAAAAAATGAATGCTAGTATGTTTCCTGACATAGTATTAGAAAAGAAGATATTCTCTGAAGATAACAAGGTGTGAAGCTGGATGAACACAGCAGGCCAAGCAGCATCAGATGAGCAGGGAAGCTGACGTTTCGGGTCTGGACCCTTCTTCAGAAATGAATATTCTTTGAAGATGTCAGTGGCAAAACTATGTTGTAGCTTATGCTTTGCTGAAATTTTAACAATTAATAGAACACAGTTAAACTACCAGACAAAGTGTATAAATAAGTGAAGGTAAGAAGCATCCACTTTGAAACTGCTCTTTACTTTTCTGCAGAGCTTTAATATTGACATAGTAACTTTAGACATTACACTGAAAGAGGATTCAGTGGGATTAAATCCAATTAGATGACTGGAAATATTTGTAAGCTGTTCTGGCAATCAGCTGTTGATTCAGAATTTGTAAGGTTTTCCATGAAAAACTGACCCTGTTTGCTGTCATTATCCCACTGAAACTGATCATAACTTCAGGATTTTGCAGTTTAACAAAAAAATCCTGAAATTTCAGTCTGTCAATAACTGACTGACCACAGACTGCGCTGTGCTGGAGCCCAAAGTAGCAATCAGTGAAATTATTTGACTCTGGCAAGACATTCCATTGTTTTCACCCTCTCCAAACACTGTTAGATGTCTTATAAAAAGCTGAACCTTATTCAGTGAGATATAACCATATTTTAGGGGTGGCCTAGATAATAGCTACTGATGAACGTCAGAATTGACCCTGAGAAATATATGGAATGGTGTTAAATGTTTCCATTACAGCTAATTATAACACATTTTCACCTGAAAGTTTTAAATAATGAAAAGAAAGTTAGAAGCTTTCTTTGGGACTTCAGTACTGTTTACCTACGTTATATCCCAAACGTAATGTTGGTCTATGTAAACTTTTTTAAAAAAATGATTTGTCAATTAGTGCTAAAATATTGCTTCAAAACAATATGCAAATTGTGTACGCCAGAATTGAAGCAAGTTATAAAACAACATATGTAGACAAACAGAAGGCTGGAAGAACACACCAGGCCAGGCAGCATCTGGAGGAAAGCAGCAGTCAACGTTTCAGGTATAACCCTAATACCCGAAACATTGACTGCTCCATTCCTCCAGATGCTGCCTGGCCTGCTGTGTTCTTCGGCCTCCTGTTTGTCTACCTTGGATTCCAGCATCTGCAGTTTTTTGTCTCTATAAAACAACACATGACCTGCTGCCTGTTGATTGTGCATTTATGTAGTATCCTTGGGTTAGAGGTGTTAGAGCTCTGCTGCAAATATATTAGAGCTATCCGTCAAATAAATTGTGATTGTTCACCAGTCCTGTAATGTATGGCTGGTGAGTTTAAGTAATTGCCTGGTAGTTTACGAGTCAAAGCTTTTCATTGTGCACTTATCAGGTTGATGACACAAGAAACAGACTTGAGAAAAGGACATCATTTTATACAGCATGGGAAGAAGGTACTGATTAGTTGGACCATCTATATATGTATATATAGATGCAGCAAGGACAGTGGAGGGGAATAAAGAACACTTCCTGAAATTATACAGACGCTGAGAGTGTCTCACTCATGAATCTGTAACATATACATTAATGATTAACTAACATTGTGTAAGCTTGATATTGAACTTGAGCACATCAGAATATCCTGTGTAATGGTGGATTTAGTCTCACTAAATCATCTCTTGCTGCCTATCGCGAAAATTCATGAAAGGGCCTACGTGCACCACTTGTGGTGCTGAGTGGTATCCAGTCTGCCTCAAAACACCCAGGAAGGGGAAGGTGTCTCAGAAATCTAAAACATATGTGAACAAGTCTCATTCTGCTACTATGGAGCAAATGCACATGTAGTTATCTCCAAAAACAGGAGGTTGCTGTCAAGCCAAAAAGACATTCTGTCTACTATACAAATGATTTTCAGTGCTGGTGTGATACCTAGTATGTAGGACATACGTCCCAATGACTGATTGACCATTTCAATCAATACATCCCTTTGACCATTCACAGCGAGCAACATGCCAATTGTGCTCAACCAGACCATGTTTCCAGTCCTCAGAAAGTATGTCTCCCATTAGATATGATTCCACTTTTTGAAATAATTTATTAAATAATCCAGATTATGCCATGAGTTACAGTGAAAAACAATTTAAGATCATCAATTGAACTCACTGTGTGATACATTTGTGTGAGCTAGAAGCTGCAAATATTAATGCTCAGGACCCTGTAATTTGTAGACAATAGGAATCACTACACAAATTTCACCTTCTTCATGGAAAAAACAAGATTCATGAAGACTGTCAATCTCTGCTGCATTCCCATTGGCAATACCCTTACCAATCAGAATGTACCCGTCTGCTGTGAGAATCAAGGTAAACAGTTAACTGGTCTTGCTGCATCACCACATCAAGGATGACTCCACCAATCAGCACACTGTTCTTATGCTACATCAACAAATGTTCCTCTTTTCAAGTCAGTTTCTTGCATCATCGTCCTGATGAACACAACAGGCAAACTTTAATTCCTTATCTCTTTTGTCTGTGAGAATTTTTGAAGTCTTTCGCTGCTTGGGTAGCTTGATGACATCATTGCAGTTTGACTCTGTGAATCCCTAATAACTGCACTTCAAAACAATTAATGATTCACATCCGAGAGACTGTTAGATTGTTTAGTGAGGCTGTCTTCAAAGTCAGCAGTGACAACCTTTGCTTCATCACTGAGTGCAGCGTTTTGGCCCATCTTCCAAAGTCATGGTAGAGAACATCAACATGTACATGGAAGCAAATCATAACTTGAGATTAATCTGGAAACCTGCAACAACACATTGTTTTTGAAATTCATGTCTTTACATAAAATGATCAGTTTTCCTTGACCTTCTGTGCTGGTTCTACAAAGCCTCTGCTTAACCCTCTGACTTCATTTACATATTTCCACTTGTGAATTTCCTGCATTATGGCATTTCTGGGGGCAAGTATAGATTGTAGCTGCTGCAGGGATCGATGAATTTTTTAACAAAGTTTTATTGGTGATTAGTTTGCCATTTTTAAAAGTCTCCTTACCGACATTATATTTTCTACAGCCATCATTTTTATGACATCAGAAAGTATTAAAATGAAAAATAATGATGCTTTCCTGAGATTCTTATCATTCTGAACATGCTTCTTACAAAGGTTTTGATTTTGTAGTACATGCTAATGAGATTTGCAGTGTCAAGGCACACTAGAAATCATGCACCACTATTCCTGGAGTTTTCACAAATGTGAAAAGATTTTGTCAAACTGTCTAAAGTTGCAATTTACTTAACTGACAAACTCAGATTAAAACAAAATATTCAACAGGTTTCTGCACTTAACAAAATAACTATTTAATACTAACTTAATTGCTATTTAAATAACTATTTAACCAATGACAATTTGGAAAAATAAGTTGCTAATTTATAACTCTACAATTCAACTCCCTATGCCACTCCCTACCTTTCATAAACAGACAGGTAGATAAAGACAGACAGTACATAAACATTAGAAGTTGGAAGAAGAAAAATAATCAGGGAAACACAGTTCGATAGCATCAGTCTTGGCCACAGGATTTGATGGTTTTCTTTCTCTTCCTTTTTAATTCTTAGCTATTGACATGAGGTTGTTTGCACACTGACACTCTCTTTCTTTCACTGTCTTTGAAAGTGTTTTGAAATTCTTTCCTTCAATAGGGTGTTTGTAGAGAAAGAGGAATAGAAGACAGCTAGCTGTTACTGGAGATTTTCTAGGTACTCCATACAGGAGTGAAAGACACACAGAGATAGATTTTTTGATACTATCTCTTTGTAGGTTAGGTGGTTCTCTGCTGGACCAGCCCTACACACAATCCTTGGTCTTCTGGTCAAGAGTTAACAAAAATGTTGTTGTCAAGCACTTTTCCCTTAATTCCCTCTGTGGTGTCTGTTTCTGCTCTCACAGGAACATACAACATCGTGTATAACTCACAGTATGCTGCAGTAAACATCAATTTTATAACTGTAGCCATCCCCTTGCAGAGACTTCTTGATTTAAGGCAGTGTCTTTCTTTTATAGTTCACAGTCTCAAAAGATGCAATTTCTACAGCAGGGAATAATAGGGTAAATACCATTTCGCAAGAGTGACATAGAAATTTGTGTACTTTTAAACTTTTATTTTGACTAAATGCCTAAATGGGAAATTTCATGCCTTGTATAAGTGAACACTTTCCTGAACTGATTTGTTATTTATTCAAGGTTTTTGAGAAGATTTGTTATTTATTGTTATGTCTTTGGATACACTTTCTTGGTTCTTTTGTCAGTGATTCTTAGATCAGGTTCTCTTATTACACAAGTCATGATGGTTATAATACATGTATTATTCATTCTCAAATTAGCCTACTTTCAATGGCAAAGACTTTCATGAACCCTGAAATAGTTTTAAAAATGGGCTAAACAACAGACTTAAAATGGCCACAGCAATCACCTGACCACACAGCTTGGCCAGGCTTCAAGAAACCAACTTGGGATAAACAAAATTGCATGAACTGAAATTAACAATTTATCAAAAAGATACAAACTTGTCTACCCAGCCAAGTTTAAAAGGCCCTTCTATTCTTCTTCTATTCTTCTAAAATCTCCTATTTTGATTTAAACTGATGTGATCATTTTTATATATTCGAGATGCAATTATGAAGGTAGGAAGTAATGTATGCAGGCATGTAAATACAAACAAGCTTCGATTGCAATGAGCCTGCTTCTGGCAGGACAGACAGATAAATTTTTGACCACAACTGAAACCAAAAAGTCTTGGTCTGTGAAGAAGGAAAATTGACTGGTTTCCAAACTGATTAAAAGGTTGCATCAGAACACCAAGACATCAAAAGACAAGGACCGCAACGTTCCCTCCACTGGTCGAAAAGGCCCTCGACCGTGTCTCTCGCATTTCCCGGAACTCATCCCTCACACCCCTCCCTGCAACAACAATCGAAACAGAATCCCCCTCGTCCTCACGTACCACCCCACCAACCTCCGGATCCAACGCATCATCTTCCGGCACTTCCGCCATCTGCAATTTGACCCCACCACCAAAGTCATTTTTCCCTCCCCACCCTTATCTGCCTTCCGGAGGGACCACTCTCTCCATGACTCCCTTGTCCGCCCCACACTCCCCACCAGCCCCACCACCCCCGGCACTTTTTCCTGCAACCGCAGGAAGTACTACACCTGCCCCTACACCTCCCCCCTCACCCCCATCCCAGGCCCCAAGAAGACCTTCCCACATCAAACAGATGTTCACCTGCACATCTGCTAATGTGGTATACTGTATCCGCTGTTCCCGATGTGGCCTCCTCTACATCGGGGAAACCAAGCAGAGGATTGGAGATCACTTTGTGGAACACCTACACTCGGTTTGCGACAAATGACTGCACCTCCCAGTCACGACCCATTTCAACTCCCCCTCCCACTCCTTGGACAACATGTCCATCCTGGGCCTCCTCCAGTGCCACAGTGATGCCACCCGAAGGTTGCAGGAACAGCACCTCATATTTCGCTTGCGAACCCTGTAGCACAATGGCATCAATGTGGACTTCACAAGCTTCAAAATCTCCCCTCCCCCAACCGCATCCCAAAACCAGCCCAGCTCGTCCCCGCCTCCCTAACCTGTCCGTCCTTCCTCCCACCTATCCACTCTTCCCACCTCAAGCCCAACCCCCACCTCCTACCTACTAGCCCCATCCCGCCTCCTTGACATGTCTGTACTCCCTGGACTGACCTATCCCCACCCTACCTCCCCACCTACACTCAGCTTTACTGGATCCATCCCGGCCTCTTGACCTATTTGTCTCCTCTCCACCTATCTGCTCCTTTATCCATCTTCCATCCGCCTCCCCCTCTCTCTCTATTTATTTCAGAATCCCCTTCCCCTCCCCCATTTCTGAAGAAAGGTCTAGGCCCGAAACGTCAGCTTTCCTGCTCCTCTGATGCTGCTTGGCCTGCTGTGTTCATCCAGCTCTACACCTTGTTATCTCACAATTGGAATATTTGATGCTTCTGATGATTCAAGACTCCAGTTAAACAACTGTGGTTTCAAAGTAACTTTACACCTCAAGGATATCCTTGTCATGACTATGGGAAACTGAAATAACTCCATAGAGGCTGGTATCCTGTCGCCAAGCCCCCTTCATTTACATGTGCATAGTACTTGACCCTGGTCCAGCTTCCTCAGAGCCAGCCCTCAGAGCAAACAAAACCTCTGACACTCTTGTTTACATTTGTCAGCCTGGGCTCCCTGATTGGATGAGGTTAACAGCCCAAATCAGGGAATGCATATTCTATGAAGTCCACCTGGCTGAATTTGTTACAATCACTACATGCCTTCCCCTGTAAGTCTGGGGACTGTTTTTTCTGTTTTTTTTCTCTTGTAGCCTCTCCTGGGACGTTTTCACACCGGGTTAAGTTCGTCCAACTGAGCCTTGGATACAGACAGCATATACCGGATTGTAGCCTACCTCTTGCACCCCTAGTGTCTCAGAAGAAATTCATCCTCCTCTTCAGACAGTAAAGGTGTCAAGGCTGCAACATCTGCCGGGCCCTTCTCAGACTTAAAGGTTTCTTCGATGCTGGATGGAGGGGGAGAACCAATGGGTTCCGATAGCCTTTATGGATGTTCTGAGGGACCGGGTATGTTTTGTTCCTGCCCCGTTTGAGAGTTTGCAGCATGTTTTCCACATGCTTGTTCAGGACCACCTCACCTACCCAAACTTTCTATGTCATGGGACCTGACCTCGCGTCAACCATGCCTCTTCCTCATGCAGGGCCATTTCTGTGGTTTTGGCACCAAACTTCTTTCCCTGAAGTGAAGTGTCTCTCTCGTTTAGAGGAGTCTTGTATCTGGCATTGGTATTCCTGATGCAATTTCACACCCCTCCCCTCCAATGTCCTGAAAGATCACATTTAATCTGGCAGGGGCTGTTCTCCCCATTAGTAGCTCTGCTGGAACTAGCCCTGTAGTTGCATGAGGGGTGGTCCGCTAATCAAATAGAAACCGGGACAGTCTGGTATCAAGTGAAGCTAGAGGCTGTTTCTTTAAGCCTGCCTTCAGTGTTTGGACTGCTCCGTCCACTAGACGATTGGATGATGGATGGTATGGAGTTGTCCTTATAGTCCGAATGCTATTTGACTTTAGGAAATACTTGAATTCTCTGCTGGTAAATTGTGGCCCGTTGTCTGTGATCAACACTTCCGGGAGCCCGTGTATTGCAAAAGATGCTTGTACCTTTTCTATTGTCACCCCTGTTTTTGACGAATGAACTGTATGCATGTCCAACCACTTTGAGTGGGCATCCACAATGACTAAGAATGTTGATCCCATAAAACAACCTGCATAGTCGTTGTGTAACTGAATCCAGAGTTTACCTGGCCATTTTCATGAATTTGGGAGAGCTATTGGCAGTAATCTTTGTTGGCACTCTGGGCAGTGCCCCACTGATGTGACTACGTCTGCATCCAGTCCTTGCCACCAGACAAAGTTTCTCGCTAACATCTTTATTTTGGACACCCCTGAATGATTGTGGTGGAATTCATCCAGTATCTGGCAGCGAGCTTTGCTCGGTGCAATCACTCTTGCTCCCCTCAATAAAACTGCAGTCCTCTACTGCGATCTGATCTCTCCATGTCCAGAAATGTTTCAATTCTGGTTGTGATGACTTCTGTTTCCACCCCGCTACCAGCTGTTTGAGTTTTGCCAGGACTGATCTTTTTGTGTCCTCGGTCTGATATTGTCAGCAGTGACTGGGTGTCCAAAAAGGTTAAAACCAGGATAAGCTCTTCCAGTGATTTATCTACCATTGGGAGGTGGCTCAAGGCATCCGCATTTGCTACGTGGCCTCCCAGACAGTGTTCCAACTTGTAATTGTTTGCACTGAGAATAAGGAAATACCACTGAATTTGACCCGAAGCTATGGGCAGCACAGCCTTTTCATCTTTGAGTAGCGCCAGCAGGGGTTTGTGGTCTGTTACTATTACAAATTACATCCGTAAAGGTATTGGTGGAACTTTTTCACACCAAAGATGACTGCCAAACTTTCCTTCTCTATCTGGGTGTATTTGCACTCTGCATCAGCCAAGGTCTGGGAGGCATAAGCTACTGGGCTTTCCTCTCCATTGGGCCATCTGTGAGCAACACAAGCCTGTTACCATACGGGAGGCATGCATATTAGTGCCTGATCTCACTGGGGATCATGGTGTGCCAACATCTTAGACAATGACAGCTGCTTCTTCACTTCCCTAAAGAAATGGTTACGAGACCATTTCTAAGGCTGACCTTTTTTCAATAGCAGATGTAAGGGTGCTGGGATGGAGGCCAGTTTACGTATGAATTTCCATAGTAATTCACCAAGCAAAGAAAAAATCTCAGCTCAGTACAGACTTGGGAACTGGGCCACCTTTGATCGCCCTCACTTTATCTTCCCCAACTCAAAGATGACTATTGTGAACAAATTTCTTCAGGAACGTATTTTTTTTTCTCTTGTCACCACTGAAACAACTCCACAGAGGCTGGTATCTGTCACCAAGTCCCCTTGTATTTACACGTGCATTGTATTTGATACTGGTCTGGCTTCCTCAATCAGTTGTCAGGGTGAGCAGAAACTCTGACACTCTTGTTCTGTCTGTCAGCCAAAGCTTCCTGATTGGACCAGGTTACCAGTCTTAATCAGGTAACTCATATTCCATGAGGTTCACCAGGCTGACCTCATTACAATCACTGTAGAAGCATGTGCTAGAATTCAACCCCCTTGTTTTCATGAGCTGTCACAATTGTATATGTGACCCATTTAATCACTAAGATGGATAATTTGCCTGACTTTGACCACTATCCAAGGTGAAACAAACTTATACCTGGTTTCATCAATAAACAAGAAAACAAAATTCATTTATTGCAACAAATTTATCAATTTTGTCACTTGTTAAAAGATAATGAATTACTAATATGCAAACATAAATGATATCCCCTTTAAATGTCAACACACATGATCCTTCATTTACAAATAGGATAGATAAGACAGATAGTTGTGCAGAAACAGTATGGGTGGAAGACATGGTCAAAAAGGAACAAATTCTATGAATCAAGAGCACAAATCACAAGAGTGGGATAAGCTACCCATCTCACAGTTCTTTTGATTTTTGGTCATGATTGCTATGTTGGAAAAGGAGGCATCAGCCCACTGTGCCTGTACCATTTCTATAACTTAGTACCAATCTTTGGCCTTATCCCTGTAAACCATTTCTATCCAAATAATTAGCCAATGCCCTCTTGAATACCTCAGTCAAATCTGCCACCGCCATATTTCCAGGCAGTGCATTCCCATACCTAACTACTGTGCTGTGTGAGAAAGTATTTTTCTTCATCACCCTTGCTTTGATTCCACATCACTTTAAACCTCCATGCTCATATTACTTTTTTCTTTTATGAATGGGAACCCAGGTCCCCAACACCTCATTTTTACTATGGACGTCCAGTCCCTATATACCTGTATTCCCCATGCTGATGGCCTAAAGGCCCTCCGCTTCTTCCTGTCCCGCAGAACGGACCAATCCCCCTCCACCGACACCCTCATCCGCCTAGCCGAACTCGTCCTCACCCTCAACAACTTTTCTTTCAATTCCTCCCACTTCCTACAGACAAAGGGGGTGGCCATGGGTACCCGCATGGGCCCAAGCTATGCCTGCCTCTTTGTAGGTTATGTGGAACAATCCCTCTTCCGCACCTACACTGGCCCTAAACCTCACCTCTTCCTCCGTTACATTGATGACTGCATCGGTGCCGCCTCGTGCTCCCATGAGGAGCTCGAACAGTTCATCCAATTCACCAACACTTTCCACCCCAACCTGAAGTTCACCTGGACCATCTC
>JAHRHZ010000223.1:27923338-27953586 GCA_024137785.1 Ginglymostoma cirratum
CCATTCCTCAGATGACATGTCCATCCTGGGCCTCCTGCAATGCCACAGTGATGTCACCCGAAGGCTGCAGGAACAGCAAATCATATTCAGCCTGGGAACCCTGCAGCCCAATGGCATCAATGTGGATTTCACAAGCTTCAAAATCTCCCCTCCCCCAACCACATCTCAAAACCAGCCCAGCTCACCTCCACCTCCCTAACCTGTTTTTCCTCTCACCTCAAGCCACACCCCCATCTCCTATCTACTAACATCATCCCGCCCCCTTGACCTGTCCGTCCTCCCTGGACTGACCTATCTCCTCCCTACCCCCCTACCTACACTCACCTTTACTGGCTCCATCCCCGCCTCTTTGACTTGTCTGCCTCCTGTCCACCTATCCTCTCCTCTATCCATCCTCTATCCGCCTCCCCCTCTCACCCTATTTATTTCGGAACCCTCTTCCCCTCCCCCATTTCTGATGAAGGGTTTAGGCCCGAAACGTCAAGTTTTCCTGCTCCTATGATGCTGCTCGACCTGCTGTGTTCATCCAGCCCCATGCTTGTTATCTCGGATTCTCCAGCATCTGCAGTACCTTTTATCTCTGATTGCTCTTTCATAACTGTGTTATGAGCATAAAGAGCTAAGACAAACTGTAATCTATTAATTTGTTGCATATTACCATCAATCACTTGTTTGTCACATCTGTTTGCATTCAAGCGATCATTGCTCTATTTATCAAACTTGTCTGTGGAAGATTACAAAATAACTATAATTCATGTGATTTATGCTGTATGAAATCTCATTATCAATTTCTTACAGTTGGTCATAGTTAAGCTTCTCAAAAGTAAAGTGATGTTGAAGTCTTTAACTGTAGTAATATTTTGTAGTGATTAAAACAGTCACTTGGTAGGATTATCAACAAATAAATGGATTTGTGCTGCAATCTGGTCAACATTTTAACAGTTTCCTCCTTTGTGACATTAGGTGTTAAAAAGGCTCTAAAAGCGACCTTTGAATTTACAATTGATCTACCAGATTCCGGAAGATCAAACCTATCATTTTTGGTAACAGGAGATCATGCAAAATTTGCTTAAACAACCATGCCACTGTGGTCCAAGTGCTCAAATATATGCAATGCTATCTAAATGTAAATAACAAATTTAGCACAACTTTACAATAGAAGCACCAACTTCCCACTGGAAATTGTTCAATATATACATTTAATATTCACAGATGCACTTTAAAATATTGGTAAATAAACATTGACTGTTAAAACTAACACAAGAATTCTGAATAAATTTATCTTCCTGAGGTTTTTGTACTAATAGCATATTCTCTCTGGTCGGAAGCAGTGCCAAGCATTTCACAGTCAAAAAAGTTAACTTCACTGTTGTCTGCCCTTGACATATCTGTAGGCCCTGGTGAAGCCTGTTTCACTCACATCAGTTACATAAAAGCACATAATAACACTGATTTCAAGGGATTCTAGAGATTTATAATATTAAAGATATTCAATATGCTTAACAAATTTTTATTGCTTTATTAATCTGCACCTGTGATGTTATAAATGCATATGTTGGCATACAAAGTCAACAAAGACCAACTGTATTTTGTGTTTTGCATAAAGAGAGACATTTAGTACATTGCGTAAAGCAGGAATACAGTCATTCCAAATATTGTATATGGAACTGATAGTGAACACTGTGAACTTTTGGGCACCATGCTACAGGAAAGTCATGAAAGATAAAAAGACCGTTCAGAGTTGATCAGGGCTTTCCAAAGTGAGGGTTGGAAACCCAAGTGGGATTGCAAGCTAAACTTCTGAGGTCACGAGTTCTGAGGTAGCAGTGGACACTGTGTAGTTCCAATCCAGTTACAAGAGCTGTGCTCATCTTCGAACAGGCATCCACACTAAAAGGCACCTTCCTCAGCCAGTCAGGTCTTATTGGGGATTCATGACAATTTTCAAACCTTCAAATGGGGTCACAGCAGGAAACAGTTTGAGAAGCACTTATAACAAGGCTAATGCCATTGAAGGGAAATTGTAATCGTAAAGACAGTCTTGAGATGTACAGGACAATTTCAGTGATTCAATAGAGAAATTTCAAACATGATGGTCTAAAGGAATTGGGAGGAAAGACTTCCTCTGGTTGGGGATTTAGCAAAAAAAGGATCAATCAGTTAGAAAATGATGAGAAAGGTCAAAACCAACTAATTTACAGTACGGGTTTTTGAACTATAGGATGGCTTTACACAGGAAATGGTTGAGACAGAGAGAATTATTTTTTCAAAGGAAAACATGGGTAAACTATGAAAGAGGAGAAGAAAGAGAGTTTGAAGGTAGCAAAGCAGTTTTGGATTGTTTGGTTGAAAAATTGTCAGAGGCACAATGGTCTTCTGTGGTCCCCTGCTTCACATCCTGTTGCATATCAAAATAAGAATTTATAAAGAGGTTAAAAAAAACGTTCTTTTCCAAAAGTACAGTTTAAATAATCGAACTCCAGACTGAATATTCAGATTTCACAACTGGCAGTCAACCTGACAGGTGTACACTGAAAAATTACTGATTGTTTTATTCGTGAATGGTCCCTCTGAGTTTGCAGATATATGCAAATTCAGCTCAACAGGAAAGAAGAAAAACAGAACCAATCTCATAAATTTCTTTGCCAGAAATTAATCATTTGCAGCAAAAACACGAGTTGACTCTTAGAATTCCACAGAACTACCTCTGGTTAATTGCTTAATTTACTGTTAGCAAGACTAGAAAGTCCCCTATGGACCTTCTCACCCAGCACTTAATTGCTGAGGAAATGGGATATGTCTCAGAGTCAACTCGGTGGGACAACTGTAACCTCTGCACTGCGTACACTTTGCTTTGGGTGCAGTGCATAGCAAAATATAAAAAGCTCTCCTCTAACACACCATTCAGGTATCTTTGGGTACATGAAGATTTCTCAGTAGGCCATCCTTGAGAGAGGGACAAAACTTACAATGTGTGAACTATGACAAGAATCTAAAATAAAGGCTAATGGAAACAAATGCATTCTTGGAGCATCACTCCTTGTGGGTTACCCTGGGACAGGCAGCACCAACAGCTGTGACTTGTGCAGTATTCTGCAATAATACTAAGGTAGTGCTTTGAGAACAATTTTCACCCCCTCAGGCATTTTAAACATCTTTAAGAGTGCCCATTTTCAAACTTCAGAATTTAAATATATGAAATTCTGAAATTTTGTTTTATAATTAAGCATTTATTAAAAAAGACCAAGATTGTTCTGCTCTAAACAAAACAATCATCTTCTTTTTCAGTTACACAAATAACAGCATTAAGTGCTTAGATGATACAGCATAATTATCATATTTTCATCTGCCTGAAGGTCATCCTTTGAGAATCAGCAGAGATATTTACCTATGTTGCTGTGGTTACTTTCTGTCTTACATCTTACACAGTCCACACTTCAGCCTTATCTATATTTCCTTTGATATATTGGAACAGCACTTCACGTTGTTGAAATGATTGAATGATTTTGGGTGAAGACTTGAAGAAAAATTATAGTTTGATGTATCTGGGGTTAGGGGTGGCAACTTAAATGTGCATGAAAATGGAAGTTATACAACAGATTAACTGGAGTTGGCTGGAGTTACTGCAAGAAGTGCAGTGGAACATTACATCATAGAACAGTATTGCTGACACTGAAAGGATGTTGTGAAATTGGCTTTCTAATATAGTGGAGAAACTTGGCAACATCAAGAAGGTGGGAACAATAGCTGGACACAAACAAGATGCAGATACTGTGATGACCGTTTAGAGAAAGATCAAAATGTCAGCTACAGTATTAAAGGTAACAGATCCATGTTACTTAGGAGGACTATGATGGATCTACTTAGACTTAGTGATCCATTAGTTCACAGAATTACAGGCTGTCAAAAAATTACTTATCATTAAAATCCGGTAAATGATACAATTTACTCTTCTCCAGGGAATGTTGCTCTGGATTGTGGGGTTGTGTTGGAGCTGGTACAAGGAAGGTGTAGCTTTCGTCACTATTATTAAACTAAGTTTAGAGGTGATCATTTCCAGTTTAGGCATGTTTGAAAGTCTCTGTTGGTTGTGAGTTCTTCATCTATTACACTCTGCCCTATTTTTTTCTTCCTAGTGTAGTTACTCCATCTCTTGTTTCTCTGTTAGGAATTTAAACAGCTTCCGTAGTTTGAGACAGTAGGTCTGTTCATCAGTCTAAATCATTGTTATTGCTTCTTAATGTACAGTTTTAGAAGTACAACTGCATTGAGTGACATAATTATTTTTAACACCGAATGCTACTGCAGAATACAGACTATTCATCACAGCAGCTTGAACACAGAAGTCAAATGGAGATGATTTAGCGGCAATTATTAAGATGTGATTTCACAGAGACCAGGACTGGAAATTGAATATCCACGGGTACTCTGTGTTGGAAGGATAGCAGGAAGGAAAAGGAGGTGGTGTAGTTTTGTTAGTAAAGGAAGAGACCAATTCTATAGCGAGTAATTATATCAGCTGGAGACCAAGACACAGAATCAGTTTGGGTAGAAATAAGAAACAGGAAGGGACAGAAGTCCCCGGTGGGAGTAATCTAAAGGACCCCAAACAGTGTTCCTGCAATGGGGCACAGTATAAATGAGAAAATACTGGGAGCTTGTAATAGAAGTACAGCAATGATCCTGGGTAATTTAAAATGTGTATAGTCGAATTAATCAAAGGTAGCTTTGAGGGAGAATTCATTCAGTGTATGTAAGAGAGGTTGTTTCTTTAAGCAATATGTTGTAGAATTAACCAGGAGGCAGGCAATTCTGGATTTGATATTGTTTAATTAGGTGGAATTAATTAATGATCTCATCGTAAAGGATCCTCTGGGGAAGAGTCATCATAGCATGCTAGAATATCAAATGTAGTTGAAAGTTGAGAGACTGGACTGCCACACTAGCATTCTGGAGTTAAACAAAGGTAATTGCATAGGCATTAAGGCAGATTTGGCCTGAGTGGACTGGATTCGAAGGCTAAAAGCTAGGACAGTTGATCAGCAATGGCAAATGTTCAAGGAGATACTCAATTGCTCCAAACTAAAATATATTCAAGAAAGGGAAGAAAAAAGAGATTTTGAGAGGGTGAAGAACATTAATCATTCAGCAACGAAGTTAAAGATACCATAAAGACAAAAACTAAGGTATATTATGTTGCAAAGGCAAGTGGCAAGCTGGAAGGCTGGGAAACCTTTAAAAGATCAACAAAGCATTACTTAAAAGTAATGAAAAGAGCACAGGTAAATTAATGAAAGAAATTAATCAAAATGTAAACACCGACAGCAAAACTTTTAACAAGTTTATAAAAAGGAAGAGTGTAGCTAAAGTGAATAGAATAGACTAGCTTTTACTGTCACATGCAGTTGAATGAGTGCAGTGAAAAGTCTGTAATGTTGCCACTTTGGTGCCAACTTAGGTACAAGGTATCTAGGTACAGAATACTTAAGTGTTTGTTACAGACTTGGACAATGAATCATAAATAAAAGTTCAGCATTAGAACGAAGAATAGAGAAGTTCTCTTCTTAAAAAGCCCTCGACTTTTAGTCTATGCACCAAGTCCCTGGGACCCGCTTGGACTCATTCCCCACCACCGCCATTGCTGGCCTGGCCTGGGACTCGCTGGAATTTCTTCTCCCATGGACTCACCTCTAGGACTTGCCTGAGCTCTCCACTCTCACGCCGGTCTAGCCTGGGACCTCTGAGACTCACCTAGACTATCCACTTCCAGGGACTCGCCTCCGGGCCTTGCCTAACCCACATACCCATCTCTAGGCCTAGTCTGGGCTCTCTGCTCTCACACCTGGGGGCCGTCTCCAGGACTTGTCACGACCTCTGGTCTGCTCCATTCATCTCCACTAAATTGAAGCTAGAAGTTTGAAAAAAAAGAGGGAAGGAGAAAGAAAAAGAAAGGACAAAGCAGAGGAGCTCTGATTAGAGCATCTTACTCTGCCACCATCTTGTTGAATGTTGGAGACTTGGAGATCGAGACTTGGTAGTTAATATTGGGGGAAGACAGAATAGTGGCTTCATTACATCAATATTTTGCTTCATGGTGGAGGACATTAATACTATCTCAATAGTAACTGGTAAAGTAGAGGTAAGAGAAAGAAAGGAATTTAGAGCAATTATCATCACTAGGGAAAAAAGACTATGCAAACTATTCGGATTGAACGCAGACAAGTCTCCAAGGCCTAATAACTTATATCTTAGGGTCTCAAAGAAAGTGACAATAGAAATAGTGGATTCATTGATTACAAAATTCCAAAATTGTGAGAAAGTGTCCAGTGGTTTGGACATATGCTAATATAATACCCTTATTCAAAAAGGGATGGAGTAAGTAAGTAGGAAGCTATAAACCAGTGAGTTTCACATGTGTCATTGGTGTAGTGATTGTAACAAGGTCAGCCAAGAGGTGAGTTCCCTGATTGGACCAGATTAACATGCCCAATCAGGGAGCGCTGGCTAACAGATAAGAACAGGAGTGTCAGACATCATGATACACTGAGAGCTAGCTATGAGGGAGTTGGATCAACATCAAGGACTGTCCACATGTAAATAAAAGGTCACTTGGTGATAGAATACCAGCCTCTGTGGAGTTATTTCAATCGGGAAATTGTTAGAATCCATTATTAATGAAGTAATAACAGAACAATAGGAAAGTCAAAATGTAATCCAGCAGAGTCATCATGGTTTTACAAAGATTAAATCATGTTTGACTAATTTTCTAGAGTTCTTTGAATATGTAACAAGCAAGGTAGATAATGGGGATCCTGTAGTTGTAGTATATTTGGATCTCCAGAGGAATTTGATAAGGTGCTGCACACAGATAAGAACACATGGGGCTCGTTAACTTGGATAGAGGATTGGTTAACAAACAGAAAGCAGAAAGTCAGGATAAATTGTTTTTTTCTGGTTGGGAAGATATAACTAATGGGGAGCCACAGGGATGGGTCCTTGGGCCCCAGCTATTTATAATTGATATTAATGACTTGAATGCGGGGATAAAACATACTGTAGCCAAATTTGCAGATGATACTAAAATAGGTGTGAAACTAAAATGCAGTGAACAAATAAGAAATTTACATATGGATATGAATGGGTTAAGGTGGAATATGAAGTTTAAAAGTTGATATATGACACTATCCATTTTGGTTAGAGGAATAGAAAAGCAATTTATTACATAAATGGTGAGAAACTTCAGAGTTCTTCGGTGTAGAGGGATTTGGGTTGCCTTGTGCATGAATCGTAGACGACTAGTATACAGGTACAACAGGTAATAAGGAAGCCTAATGGAATTTTGGCTTTTATTGCAAAAACAAAAAGGTATAAAAGTAGGGAACTGTTTCTGCAACTGTACAAGGCATTAGTGAGACCACACCTGAAATATTACATACAACTTTGGCCCGCTTACCTGAGCAGGGATTTGTTGCATTGGAGGCAATTCAGAAGAGGCTTGCTAGATTGATTCCAGACATGTGAAATTCATCTTACGAAGAGAGATTGAGCAGTTTATGCCAATACGCTATGAAATTTAGAAGAATGGGAGGAGGTCCAATTTAGATATATAAGTAAACATGGAGACAATGTTTCCTAATGTGAGTCAACTTAGAACGAGAGGGCATAGCTCTAGGATAAGGGGTGGCAGATTTAAAACTGAGATGAGGAGAAATTACCTCTCTCAGAGGGGTGTGAATATGTGGAATTCATTGCCTGACATTACGGTGGATGCCAGGACGTTGAGTGCATTTAAGGTAGGAAAGAGGCAGGTCTTAAATTAGTAATGGGTTAAAGGGTTATGGAGAGCAGGCAGGAAAGTAGAGTTGAGCCTAACATGAGATCAACCATGATCACACTAAATGATGGAGCAGGCTTGAGGGGCTCAATTACCTACTCGGATTCCTAGTTCTTAAGTAAACAACTAATACTATCTAAATGATATCTAAATGTCATTAAGATCCAACTTCTTACCACAGCTTTAAAGCTCTATACCTGGGTCAATCCAATTGTAGAACAGTATTTGCTGACTTCCCTGTCTATTTGATTACATTGTCCCTGGCTTAACTTTGACAACATTTAAAAGAAAAGCTTACATTAGCAATTATAATATGCAACCAGAGAAAGGAACAGCACCCCCCTTTTTGAATTTCATGGTACAGTGTGGCTGGGATCCAATTTCAACATTAATCTAACTCATCAAGGAGATGTGACAATATTATTTCAAGTTTGCACAAAGGTATCTGTTAAGCTGCCATGCTAGGTGCCATTCAAGCTAAAACATTAAAAACAAATAGGAACATGAACACAGATTAATTTGGACCAGAGTGGTAGGCAGACCTCAATGCTCACCTAAATCCCTTAGACCCCAATTTTCATTCCTGGGTAAGATATGCAGAGGGGGAGAAATCCTGGATCTGCCAATCAGAAATCCAGAAGTGGCTGCCCGCCCTTCCAATTTTCATTCCTGGAGTGGGCTGTTTTGGGAGTGAGGCTAGACAACCACGGAAGAATAGAAAAGGCAGTCAGTTCCTGAGATGGGATGGGTGGAAAGCCTGCTTAGAGACTCTTCAAAGTTTGAAAAAAAATAAGCATGATGTCTTTTCTGCTTTCACCCCCTCCCTCTTCATGCCCCATCCATGCCAACCCCTGCCACCTAATATGTTGTGGTCACTTCTATGCATGCACACTGTCCGTGCCAAACTATTCCCCTGCATCATAAGCACACCTTGGGAGGCTTGTACACAGAAAATAATATATTTTTGCTGATTAATGATTTCACTATTGGAAAAAGACACATTTTCTTTGGTACAACAAAACACATTCAATACATTGAAATTCCTTCAACTGATCCCTTCTGAAAACAAACATTTCCATTTTGTGAGCAGTCGGAGCTGTTCATCAATATATTACCTTAATAGGCATACCATTGTGAAAATGGTAGTTTGGGAAAATAGTCACGTAGCACAAATCAAATAATGGCTATGTCAAGAGGATTGCTGAAATATCCTGTCCTTTTTTAACTCCACACATATTTGGACAGTCCCATGACGGTTTTGGCAGTTCCTTGACAGCTTTGGCAGTCCTGATCATCATCCTAATCATCAGCAAATTTATGGAGGGGATCATTGACTGTGCCATCAAGCAGCATTTGCTCAGCAATAGCCTGCTCATTGATGCTCAGTTTGGATTTTGCCAAGGCCACTCAGCTCTTAATGGGATTGACGGAGTATGATATCAAGAAACTCCAGCAAAACTAGAGTCAGTGGGAATCAGGGGAAAACTCTGCTGTTTAGTGTCATACCTAATACAAAAAAAATGGATGTGGATGTTCAAAGTCAATTACTTCAGATGCAGGACATCACTGCAGGAGTTTCTCAGGGTAGTGACCTGGGCCCAACCATCCTCAGCTGCTTCCTCAATCACCTTCCTTGTAGCACAAGTTCAGAGGAGGGAATGTTTATTGATGATTGTGTGATATTCAGCAGCATTTGTTAATCATCAGACGCTAAAGTAGCCCAGGACAACATCCAAGCTTGGGCTGATATTTGGCAAGTAACACTCTTGCCACACAGGTGCTTGACAATGACTATCTCCAAACACAGAGTATTCACTCATTTCCACTTGACCTTCAATGATATTATCATGAGTGAAATACCACTGTCAATACCCTGGGGGTCAACATTAACTAGAAACTAAACTGGACTAGCCATATAAGAACGATGACTACAACAACAGCTGAGTAGGTAGGAACTGTGATTTCTGTGACAAGTAACTCATCTCCCAAAGTGTGCCTTAACACCACCAAACAAGGTCACAAAACTGCTGCAAGGTACCTTCCCCCAACCAAAAGCCAGTGTACCCCCCTCAAAGGTATCTGGGCAGTGTACCTCTAATTTTTTTTGCTTTTGTGTGGATGTCCAGGTTCTGTGCATGGCAGCAACTTACGGGATCGGATGTCACTGCTGAGATCTGTGGTGGCCCAAGGAAGCATGCAGCCACACAGCTTCAAGGGAACAGATCCAAAGGGTTACTTTACCTTGCCAAAAGTGTACCCTTGCTATCCAAAAGAAATGCACTGAGAATAGAGCTGCTTTTGGTTGGAATAATCAGCACACTTCAACAGCCACATCCAATGGACTCCAAAATCTGATTTCATTGAAAGCAGCTGATTATTTAACTGGCATGCTGCCTCTAGGAATCACACAAGCACCAGCTATGGGCCATGTCCAATCTTTCCCCTGTGGACATTAGAGATGGTGTGTTTGGGGACAGGACTTGGCAGGACTTCTTGCTTTATCATCACAGTAGAAAGACTCCGCAGCATGGCAAAAAATCTAGGCATTATAAGGCGCTCCTCTTTTCATACTAAGATGACACAATGGCATTAAGAGGTGTATTTTGTCTTGGCTTTTTTTGAAAAAAGGTTCTGTGTCATAGGAAACTAGCTGTCTATTTGAAGCCAATAAAATAAACAGCTTGTGAGGTCTTGGGTTTTTTTGAAGTTAGAACAACAGAAGCAGCATGAATGGATGGAGTCAGGCTCCCACTAAAACCAGGGTTTTAGTTCAGCTTTCAGCAGTTGTTGGGGTTTTAAAGTTGGCTGTGGAAGCTGTTACATCTCTCTCTGTTACAGCTAAAAGCTTGTGTTCTCTTTCTACTGTCAGAATTGCATGCGAGACAATTTATTTTACTGACTTTGCCTTTGCCAAGGGTGTGTCTATGGGATGTTACTAAATTGGGACAGTTTGCTGTTTAGTAATTAAATAATCTATTGTTCCGTTAAGTTTTCCAATAGAGTTAAGTTATAACAATTCTTTCTTTTGTTTGTATTTTAAGTGGGGGTAAGAATAAAGTGTGTTTCGCCGAAAGCCCAGTAGTGTGACCAATCAAATTACTTCTGGAACACAGTACCTTACACTTGCCTTTAACTAAGATACAAGTTTGGTCTGGGCTATCTCCTTGATTCATTTCCAGGGGATTTGGTCTGGTTCATTACAATACAGCAGCACTAACATAAAAATAATTACATTTACTGCTGTTTAACAAACGATCTCTTGAGATTTGGGGAGAAAATTGAAATTGAAGTAGTAGGGACAATGTCTTTAATGACATTGACATGATCCTACCAGTAACAAAACCGCCCAAGGAAACAGGGAATTATTACATGAAGGTTGACTTTAGTAACTAAAATATACTTGAAATACAAAGCTGACAAACTGTTGGCAAGATAATGTTTAAAGACAGATGAATTGTGGGAAAACCTAGGTAGACAATCAGCAGAAATCTTGAGAAAAATCCCAACACAAGCGATTTCAGTGTTTCCCTAACCAAATGGGTAACGAATGCATTGATTTTCTCATCTTGAGAGGCATCTTGTATTTATATGAGACATGATACAATATCATAGTTATCTCAAATTCACTCCAGTTGCTAGGTTACTTACTATCTCTGGTTGCATTCTTGGCAGTTAATTTTTTTTCAGGCTCAAATGACTTCTTGGCTGATACAGTCACAAAGTTGAACCAAAACAGCTAGTTTATTAGTTTGGAGCAAGTTAAGACCACTTAGCTGAAAAGCACATGGAGCTATTTAGAAGCTGTTTTTACTGGCTTCAAATGTTCTTTCTTCAATGCAGGAAAAAATTTAATGGCCTCATCAGTTTGCCAAGGCACTGAGCCTATTCACAATTGCTGAGAGTATAATCTTGCACCATTGTTTTCAGTCCCTGCTTCTCATGCCTCTACTGCAAGCAGAACTAACTATTTAATTGCACTTCCATTTGTTTGCATCCCCACCCTTGAGATTGGCTGCTACTCTCAACTGTTATATTGTTTGGCTACAATAACTACTTCGTGCTCTCATCATGCCACCTACGTTCAGGTCCTTGAGACAGCTTAAACAACCCCCAGTTAGGCCAAATACTAACCCACATTTACTCCTCACAAGTGAAGGAGGCACACAACAGAACCTAGAAGCTCACGTGAAGATCTGCCTCTATTCAGACAGTGGCATCAGTGATGACACTGCCATCAATGTAATTGGCAAAGAGCGGTGTACAACATTGAAGACAGCGAGGGTAGATTCCAGGATAGACTGCGTACATATCAGAGCATTTCAGTGATTTCTGTATGGTTTCTCTTTCTAATTAACTCACTCTCACAGTCAGCATTGAACTGATACTCATCTTTCATCGCATCCCTGTTGCTTGATGTATTGGAATCAGAAATTAATGACAGTAATGCAGGTGTTGAGTGAGTTAACAGCTTCATTTGATTTGTATATTTATCAGATGATCTGATCACTTCTTCCATTGCTGTTTGTGGACATTTGCTGTATATGAATTGACTGCTATATTTCAGTACATTTTAAAAACACTTCATTGGATATAAAATTGTTTGAGATGTCCTGAAGTTGTGAAGGGTGGTGTATAAATATAAGACTTGTTCTTTTTCCCATCTATTTCCATTAGAAGTTGCTTAACTCTCAGTCTGCCCAACAATTAGAACAAACCACTAATCAACATTTTGTTGCACATGCAATTTTGAACCAACTACCACCAGATTCTTAGTTATAGACAGGTCAGTGAGAATTAGTTTGACATCACTGAGACTGGGATTTTTGTTTTCTAAGTGTGGGGGCAGGCAAGCAACCCCTGCCCCCACCAATGAGAAAGCCCACTGGAACAAGTGCCAATCAAGCACTTAGGTTCGGACCTGCGGCTTTCTTGACCTATCAGGTGCCATAGGAGATAAGTCCTAACCTGCCAAAAACTACCAGGCTATCAGAGGCTGGTAACCACTAGAACTGCAGAAAGACATTGGAAGCCTAGGCTGCATAGCTATGAAGACCGGCGAGAATTTACCGGGCAGGTGATTGCAGGGTGGGGAGTCATGGGAGAGGTAATCAGGGTATTACAGAAAAGACCAGAGCACAGGCAGAGCAATAGCCCCCCTCCTGTCTCCCCATCCATGCTCCCTGGTCTTCATAGCTGTGCAGCCTAGGCTTCCAATGTCTTTCTGCAGTTCTAGTGGTTACCAGCCTCTGATAGCCTAGTAGTTTTTGGCAGGTTAGGACTTATCTCCTATGGCACCTGATAGGTCAAGAAAGCCGCAGGTCTGAACCTAAGTGCTTGATTGGCACTTGATCCAGTGGGCTTTCTCATTGGTGGGGGCAGGGGTTGCTTGCCTGCCCCCACACTTAGAAAACAAAATTCCCAGTCTCAGTGATGTCAAACTAATTCTCACTGACCTGTTTCCTCCAAATGTAGACAAGTAGAGCCCTTCCCTACACCTTGGCATTAAAACCTCCTGTATTCTCTGTCGGGAAGGCAGCCACCTTCCTTTCCTGCTTTGAAGACAGCTATTGGACTAATGACAGATTAAAGGCTGTTAAGTAGTTATCATTTGATCAACTAAGTGCTTTTATTGAAGATTGGGGATTTCACTATGGACCTTTCTGCTGATACTTAACAGCTATGGTCATGGGAAGGGGACTGTATTTCTCTGGTGCCAACCGGCCTAAGTATTGTTTGCCATCCCACCACCTGACTGCCATTTTTATGGAGGGAAGAAGTGTCCCAAACCTATCTCTAGAATCCTGGTGCAGTTTCATAATGGCAGCATTGTTAAAGCACAGGCTAATATGTCTTGATCTCAACTTCAGAATAACACATTGTACCACAGATATGCTCCCTTTTCTTCACTTCTACCACTCAGACTACTCTGGATGGCACCAATATTCAATCCCAATCTGTGGCAAATAGATTGGTAGTTTAGCAATGAATCATTAGGGTTTCAGTGATTTTTTTTAAGTTAGAGCTCTGAATTCTAAATTCCAAACCCGAGGTCCTACCACCAACAAGATTCATTGGCAGGGTTTTGGAAAGATTAAGATAGAAACAGGAAGTGCTGTAAATATTCAGGAATTTCAATTTTGAAGAAAATTCAATTTCAACTCAAAACATTAATTCTGCTCCTCTACACGGATATTGTGAGAAAAGCCGAGTACTATTTCCAGCACTTTCCGCTTTCATTTCACATTTCGATGAGCACAAGTATTTTTAGTTTAGGAACAGTGAGATTTGGCTTAGTGGCAGTTTTTGCAGCCTGCTAGCTCACATTGAAAGGTACTCATTGCCTGATCAAGGATCCAGCCTTCAGGAGTGGAGATAGGGGTTAGTGCAGGGAGCAGATGAGACCTAATTACAGATTTCTATCAATGTAAACCCCTTTCAGCCATCATTCACCTTTGGCATGCGATGCTATGAGAATCCTAGATGTCATGTGGGTGTCATATGAAAGTGCAAAAACAGAATTTGGTGGAGATGCTGCAGGTCTGGCAGCATCTGTGGAGAGAAAGCAAAGTTAACATTTTGACTCTGGTGGCCCTTCATCAGAAGGGTCACTAGACCTGAAACATTAACTCTGCTTTCTCTCCACAGATGCTGCCTGACCAGTTTAGGTTCTCCAATAATTTCTGATTTTGTTTCAGACTTCCAGCATCCAAAGTTGTTGGTTTTATTATATAAATGCTTTGTTCATCTAAGTCTCCAGCCATTTTTTTGCTGAAAATGATGAAACTAATGAAAGGCTCACAGAAAGCACTGATCTTCTATGTAGCATTTAAATATGTCACTAGATGGGACTTGATTGAATACTCAATAATATGACCATTATTTTCACAGAAACAGTTTCCATAATATGTAAAATTTTACAAGAAACATTTTAAACAGCTATAGCAAAATCTCAAGGTACCTAAACAAAATAATCAAGTAACAATTCTATTCAAATTTAAGGTGCAGATTGCACAATGCCAAAGACAGCAAAACCGTTAGCAGTCACTGACTTTACTTCACCAAAACTGGCAACAATTTTGGGAAACCACACGTGCATAAAATAGCTTGGAACTTCAGGACATGTTGTCAGAGATTTTGTACATTCAGGCAAGTGCACTATTGAGATTCTGCCCTAGACTAAAATAAATGCAAAATCTATGAATTGGTTTATACTATTAGTATTGTAAAAGGTTTTGGAAAAGTTACTACTTGTTAAATAAAGTGTAACTGGAATTTTACTAGCAGACTGGCTTCATTATGAGCTAATTACTTCACTGATCCTAAAAAGTTATACTTATAATCGGAGTATCAAATGTTTGCGATTTGTTTAAAATCCCATTTTCTAAAAAAAAATGATTCATTCATTTATATGATTTATGCATTCAATCATATATGATATTGTACCTAGTTCCTAAATTTAATCATAATCATTTATTTTGCTGTCTGTAAAATTGCTAAATTACATATTACTGCAGCATGGTTTATACTTAGTTGCATTTCAACAAGAACATGCAACAGTTCAGTTCTTTAATTTAACCGGTACTATTGTTCCTTTGAGTGTGCCAGTAAACAAAGTTTTACATAACCTCCATGGAGACCCGTGAACTGTTTAGCAATATGTTTATGTTTTCGTTTAAGTATTGTTAAGTCCATCTTAGAACCTCTACATTCCAGGATTTAATTTTTTTTGGGACATAAAGGTTTTGAAATAAGAATTTGAAACAGATTAAAAATCCTATAAAATCCACTCAAAACCCTGGTGGAATTTCACTTCTTGCTTAAGGGCTATACTTGTATCCAAGATTTTCAGTTTAATGAAGCAAGCCAGATTCACATCTGGAATAGGACTTTGCTTGATACTTAAGAGAGACTCACTCATTTTCTGAAGTGCAATTTAGTCATTAATTTTTGAAATTTTAGCACAAGTGAGCCCAATAACAAACTGGAAAGAATACTTGATTCTGCTCGGCCCAGACAAGTAACATCTTTATTCGATCCATCATCTGCACTTGTCAAGATAGGTAGAGAATGTTAATTAGCTCTACAAAATATTTTATTTCTGCCTAAGATAATTATAGTTATGCATAGTTCCAGAAGTGAAAATTCCTAATTACCATCAGGAAATACTTTAAAGATGTGCAGATAATTCAAAGTGCCTGGTGAGGTGTCACATTCAGAGGTAATATGAATTGGAGATACAGCTGTCACACAGTAGTGCCAACTACCCAATTCCTACTCCCTGCAAGAATAATTCACAGGTGGGAGTACTGAATTTACCCTGCAGCAAAACTATTCTGGAAATTCCTTCTCATATTAAACTCAAAGTTTTCCCTTGCTTATTCACATATTCTATATCGCCTGTGCAAAGATAATCACATCATTTACGAGTAGAGTGTAGACCTGCAAGCTATAAAACAAGTATGCTTTTCCTATAACGTCTGGACATCATTTCAGAGACAGTGTGAACAGTAAAAATCGCCTTCTAAGTGAGGGAAAATAAGCAATGCTTTGCTGCTATTCAGTTCAAATTTTCACTTGGCTACTTCAGGATTTTAGTTATTAAAACAGGATTTGTTGCATTTTATTCACCATATTCAACAGATACCACAAATGTGTTTATAATTCTTCTCTGAATGTAAAAGCCAGCTTGCATTATTTAACAATTTCTGTCTTGGCAGTGGTATCAAGAAACAAAAGTAATTTGGAAACAGAAACATATTAGCTAACTTTCATCAATTTAAAAAAAAATTAGTAAATATTTGTTTTTTGAGTTTCTATGCATTACTGAAACGAATCAGTTCTGAATTATTCAGTGTTCTCACCATGTCATCAATATTTATGGCAAACATAACACATGCAGCAGCAATTTTATAATTTGTTGTGGAAAATGTACTAATAAGACAGCTAAAAAACTTGATCTGTCTTGTTCATGTTTGAATATATCTTATTTTTTAAAAGACATACTCCTGGGTTAACCCCTCACATCACATTCCAATCGTACTTATAAAAACAAGAAAAGGTTACAGTTGTTGTAAACTTCATTATTGAAGAAAGTAAGTTTCAAAATATTCACGTCAACTAAATAATCCTTGGAGCCAGTTCCAGAGACTTATAAAATTATTCTATTTCAGAAGCAACTCAAGTCAAAATTAATAATCATCAGAAATTCCATAAAGGTCAGTCATCCAAATTGGATTCCTATTCATTCAGAATCCAGAAATTTTGAATCAAAATACGCTCTTGTAAATATTTCATGTAGCTTGGAAAGCCAACAATAGCTTTCATTACACAAATCCTAGTTTAAAAATGAATTTTTCCAATAGAAATCATCGCATATGGGAATCCTTTAAACCAACTCCATACAAACTTTTCAAGACAGAAGCAATTTATAAAGATGGCTTTGACAAAAATCACAATGATGATCAATCTTTGAAGTCATAATTACAATGTTGACATTTCTTTGAGTAGAGGTTTTTATATCTTTAGAAACAAAACAAAATTATTTGGATATGGAACAATGCAACATAATTAGGACCTTATAGCGATTCTGTTTTCAGCAATGAATTCCCCAACATTCATCTGAAGTACCTAACTCCCATTGTGACACCATTCCACGAGTGTTATTTGATCTCTGAATGAAAGCTGGGTCATAGAGTTATACAGCACGGTAACAGACCCTTCAGTCCAACACATTCGTGCCGAACAGACATCCCCATCTGACCTAGTCCCATGTGCCAGCATTTGGTCCATATCCCTGTAACCCCTTCCTATTCATATAACCATCCAGATGCCTTTTAAATGTAGAATTGTATCCACCTGCACCACTTCCTCTGGCAGCTTGTTTCATACACCCACCATCCTTTGTGTGAATAAGTTAACGCCCTCAGGTCCTTTTTAAATCTTTGCCCTCTCACCTTCAACCTATAACTCCCCACCCTAAGAAAAAGACATTGGGTATTCACCCTATCCACGCCCCTCATGATTTTATAAACTTTTATAAGGTCACCCCTCAGTCTCTAATGCTCCAGGGAAAAAAGCCCCAGCCTATTCAGCCTCTCCCTATTGTTCAAACCCTCCTGTCCCAGCAACATTCTTGTAAATCTTCTCTGCATCATCTCAGATTTAACAACATCCTTCCCATAGAAGGGCGACTAGATTTGTACGCAGTATTCCAAAAGTGGCCTCACCAATGTCCTGTACAGCCGCAACACGATATCCCAACTCCTAAACTCAGTGTTACAATCAATAAAAGCAAATGTGCCAAATGCCTTCTTCACCATCCTGTCTATCTGTGACTCCACTTTCAAGGAATTATGCACCTATACCCCTAGGTTTCTCTGTTCGGCTATACTCCTCAGGGCTCTACCATTAACTGTACAAGTCCTGCCCTGGTTTGCCTTGCCAAAATGCAACACCTCACATTTATCTAGCTTAAACTCCATCTGCCACTCCTCGGCCCATGAGGCCATCTGATCAAGGTCTTGTTTTACTCTGAGATAATCTTCTTCACTGTCCACTGTACACCTATTTTGATGTCATCTGCAAACTTACTAACCATACCTCCTATATTCACATCCGAATCATTTATATGAATGATGAACAGCAATGGACCCAGCGCTGATCCTTGTGGCACACAACTGGTCACAGGCCGCCAGTCCAAAACTCAACCCTCCACCACAATCTTCTGTCTCCTGCCTTCAAGCCAGTTTTGTATACATTTGGCTATTGTATCCAATTTGCTTCAGATATACATATCAGTTGGTTAAGAAGGCATTCAGCAAACTTGCCTTCATTGCTCAGACCCTGCGTTATGTAGAGGTTGTACAAGACATTGTTAAGGCCTTTTCTGAATTATTGTGTCCAGTTCTGGTCACCCTGTTATAGGAAGGATATTATTAAGCTGGAGAGGGTTCAAAAGAAATTTACCAGGATATTGCTGGGAATGCAGGGTTTGAGTTAAAAGGAGAGGCTAGACAGGCTGGCAGTTTTTTCACTGGAGTGTAGGTGTTTGAGGGGACATATTTTTAAGGTGAGAGGAGAAAAATTTAAAAAAGACAAGAGGGACAATTCTTTTTACACAGATACTGTTTCATGTGTGGAATGAACTTCCAGAAAAAGTGGTGGATGCAGGTACAGTCACAATGTTTAAAAGACATTTAGATAAGTACATGAATAAGAAATGTTTGAAGGGATATGGACCAAGTGCAGGTAGGTGGGATGAGTTTAGTTTGGGATTGTGGTCAGCATGGACTGTTTCATAAAGGGTCTGTTTCATGCTGTATGACACTATGACTCAGATCCCACGTGATCTAACTTTACTAACCAGTCTACCATGCGGATCCTTGTTGAACGCTTTGCTGAAGTCCATATAGACAACGTCTACCGCTCTGCCTTCATCAATCTTCTTTGTCACCTCTTCAAAAATCTTGATAAATAAATAAAGAAGCAGACAAGTAGTTAATTTCCCTCTAGGAATGAACAATGCCTGATTAAATTATCTTACTTTAATCAGTTTGAACTAAAATGAATTTAATCCTCAAATAGGTAACCTCAAGCTAATATGTGAATGAATTATCTGTTTAATGCTAAAGTGTGAAGGAAGAAGCTAGACCACAAGTCTTGTACCAAGTGCAAGTGATTGACTTTAATTTGTGATTAGCAACCAAAGTCAAACACAAGAGCATTTAATAAACATGTATAAGTGTAATCATTTACGCAGTTGTGTGGAAATTATTAATGGACAAGTATACTTTATAAATTGCATATTAAAAGTTACTCAGACCTATTCAGTCTCTTGAGTCTTATACATGATATGTATTATATATAGCAGTCCGCCGGTATAAATTGGTGAGGCTCCAGAAGGCTATTCAGCCTTTTGTGTCTGCACCAGTTCTGTGAGCATTTTAACTTTGTGGAAATCTCCTGGCTTTTCTCCATAACCCTGAACACTATTTAAATAGAAACAATTCAGCACCACCATTCAAATAAACTGGCCTTCTTCACATTTCCAGACAGTACAAATCAGATTTCAACTATTTGCTATGTGGAAAGTTTTTTCTCATTTCGCATTTGCTTCTTTTGCAAACCTTTTTATTTGTGTGCTTTGGTTCTTGATCTCTTCTTAAGGAGGAACAGCTTCTCCCTATCCATTCTGTCCAGAATCACATGGTTTTTAAAACTTCAGTTAAAGCTGTTTTCAGCCTTCTCGTTTCAAAGAAAACAGTCCCAACCTCTCCAATCTTTTCTCATCCCTGGAATCATTATTGCAAACTTTTGCTGCACTCTCCAAAATATTCACATTCTTTTTATAGTGTGGTGCCCAGTAAAATCACCACGTCCCAGGGAACCATAGGGTGGCTCTCTCATTACAGAGACACAACTGGCGGTGGTTCAACCTCCAGGCCACCATGCCTCAGGTGAGGGATAAGGTTGAGAAGGAGAAGCCTTCATGGTAATTCCAGCCAGTGCAGGAAATGACCTGTGACTACTTTGCATCACAAACCAGCCATCCAGCCAACAAAGCTAACTGACTGCATATAATACTCCAGACCAGTATGATCTACGAGATACGCTGTAGATGTTTGCCAAAGATTCATAGATATCACCTTCCAAATCTACAAACACTTCCATCTCGAAAGGCAAGGGTAGCACATACGTGGGAACACCACACCTACAAGTTCCCCTCCAACCCACGCTCATTCTGACTTGGAAATATATCACTGCTTCTTCACTGTCACCGGGTCAAAATCCTGGAATTCACTCCCTAATGGCATTTTGGGTCTACCTACAGCACATGGACTGTAGCAGTACAAGGCAGCAGCTCGACATCACTTTCTCAAGGGCAACTAGGAATGGGCAATAATTGCTGGCCAGCTAGGAACACCCACATCTGAGTGAATGAAAAGAAGCTTAAAAGTGAAATCTAAGGGAAAAACACTGTCTACAAATCCGCCAGGGAAATTCAGATTAAAACCAAAGTTGACCTTTGTAAAGTCAATGATATTTGCATACTTAAATTGGTCGTGAAAGTTCTTTGTGAAAGGTTGCAGAAACGGTAAAAATTGCTGAACAGAAAAGAATGAGTACTTCTTGGTAGAGAAATGTCAGGATGAATATACCATTGTGAAGCCAGGGAACAATGGTCAGAATATTACCATTTCTAATGTACATCAACAATTTGGATGCAGGCAGCAACTGATCAAATTGATAGACAATACCAAACCAGAAGGGCGCAATGGATTCAAGGGGGGTAGTCCATAAATTACACAATGAATTAAACAAAATATGAGTATGCTGAATGGTAACTAATTAAAACCAAAGAAAACAAATGAATGACACTGTTCATGTACAAAAATAAATACTTGTCTTTAATTAACAGCTTTCACAAACGGAAAATATGTAGTCGCTGTTGTAATATGGGAAACCTGGTCACCAATTTATGCACAACAAGCTCCCCTACTCAACAAGGTGGTAACTACCAGATAATTTGTTTTGTGATGCTGGTTGAGGGATAAATATTGGCAATGACACCAAGGACAAATCACTTCCTCATCTTTGAAACAGTGATAAATAACTTCTGTATAGTAGTGGAACAGTAACTTGATTAGGTGTCAAAATAAACAAATATGTTATGAAGATATAGTGGATGGTCTTTAGCAAAATTGTTTGCCAAAATATGTAAGTTAACTGCTATATAAGTATAAAAATAGGGGTTTTGCAAATATAGATATTATTGGATGGTACAATTGTTTAATAAGGCAGTAGAACAGACAGATTGGACAATTGGAGTATGAGTAGATCGAAACAACTGATAACAGCTAAGAACAATGAATTAGGTTTTTTTGTCACTAAATACTTTTGAAGGCTGATGCGTTGCTGAAGAACTTCAAGCTTTTCTCCATGGCTTGATAAAATAACACAATTTTATTGGGCACCTTGTACTAAAAAGCAACCTCTATAGAACAATGAAGAATTTTCAATAATGAACCTCAGAGTGATCTACCTCCCACCAAAAAAATGACAGGGTGTAAAAGATAAGGTTTGGAAGGGCTCAACTTACAGCTGGTGGTGAAGAGGAGTACCGTCAAGAACAGATTCATGCTGATGTTGGTCTAAAACCCTTGGGCAGTTTTGAGACGTTGAGAAGAAGCAATGTAAAAAAAAGAAAATAAGGAAAGGAACAGGAGAGCTTTCTGTTCATGTCAACTGTCCTGCCCAATCTCAACTGGTACGATGCTACCTGTTACAGTCATATGATTTGCTGTTAATGCAGTCAGGTGTGTCATGTCTTGAAAACCAATTAAACTGTATGTTACCACCATAGATAGGTTTTACATGATACTTCATGTCAGAGAGCTGCAAAAGATGATAATTATACCTAATCATTTCATTAGAATTCAGGTCTAGACTACAAACAAATTAGTACATATGTATACTGTTTCTGATGTTCTGCTCCGGGACTGGAAAACAAAATTGCATCAGCCACTCAGATGAGTGGATTATCACAAAATGAGAAAGAACAGAAACAAAATAACTTATAGAAATCTGATGTGTCAAAGGAGACCAGATCAAAACTATATGAGATACTATCACCCAATTGTACCTAAAGGATCAGCCAGAATTAATCTTGAAAAACATATCTTAGAAATCTAGAATCTTTGGAATACCAAAAAGTAATAGATTTACCAAGATTTTCAAATAGTTGGAAAATAATGCTCAACAATTATCTGGTGTTTACACACTGAGTATACGCCAAAACAAGCTTCAAAGTTTTTTCTAAGATATTTCAATGAAAATGAATTATCACAGACTAAACTGAGAGAAAGTCCTGTTGCATTATCTGAGTCTCAGTATTCTTCACATCACATCTCACTTGTCGCCAACAGTAAACATATCAGAAGCATACTGAGCTCAGTCATTTGACTCATAAATAATTAATCTGCATCAAGATCCAAACTTTAATTACAACATTTATAAATACAATACTACACAATGTAAACTAAATTAAAGAGATTAAGCAAACATTTACAGTATCATTATTTAATGGCACAGCATACTGATGATGGATATAATCATTTTAGAAAATAATAAGAATATTATATCACAGGCCCCTACTAAATGACCATAAAATTATTTCTTCCCACTTTTAAACAAACACTGAACATATCTATTAAGTGGAACTGGAACCATTGAACAAGCAGCCAAGCTCAGGTTGTGAAGGAAAAGAACAGTTACAGTAGAAAACTTTGAGCAGCGTTTTCCAGCTGAAATTAGTCTACAACACATCCAATTACAGTGGTGGAAAGTTGTGATTCAAAGCCACCTTCTCTTCCAAGTTTGCCACACATACAATGGGTGGAATTTTCCCAATGTCTGAACAATGTGTGCAAATGTAAGATGGCAGAATTCACCAAGAATGAGAAAATGTGATTCTTGATTTCGAGGAAAAGAAGTCCAAATTTCCCCTTAAGGTTCCAGCAGCTGGATGATAATTTCGCCCACAAGCAGTGACAGCCTTTTGCATGTATTAGCATTTCATTGTTACCTAATCTCACTTAATTTATATGTTGGTTGCCAGCCCCCAAGTATCAGTGAGAAACTAGATGGTGCCAATTCCTTATTTGAAAGTCAGAGAAGTAACCTGGCAGTGCAGCTTGCTGGCATCCACTCCAGACTACTGTGTTAACCAGTATTTCCCAAATCCTCAGGGCATACACCATCAGCAGTAACCATCTCCATCCACAGAGAATCATACAGCACAGAGGAGGCTCTACAGCTCAGCCAGTCTGTACTGCCACAAATACACTAAGTCTACACTACTCCCACGTTCTAGCACTAGGCCCATGGCCTTCAATGTTATGATACTTCAAGTGCTCATCCAAGTGCTTTTAAAAGGTTGTGAGGTTACCCACCTCAACCTCCCAGGCAGCACATTCCAGACCGCTCCCAATCTCTGGGTGGAAAACCAAATCCTCACGTCCCCTCTAAAGTTCTTGCCAGTCACCCTAAAAGTGTGTGCCCCCCACCTCATTATTGACCCTTCAAAAAACAGGAACAGCTGCTTTCTCACCACCCTGTCCATGCCCCTCATGACTGTCTATACCTCTGTCAGGTCCCATCTCAATCTTTTCTATGCCAAAGAAACAACTTGAGCTGATCTAGCATCAGCAAAGCACCAGCTTAGCCACATTATCATGGCATCACGTGAACTAACCTATAAGATAGTTAAGCACTTCTTGACTGCCCTTTGGAGCTCACTGACAACTTACATTGCAATGTTGTTGCCTTTGCAGTCATGTTTAGGCATCCATCTCATGCACCAGAACAGGGTACATCTCAGGTCTCTTAGCTTGCTTTTAGCACTCACTCACTTTGCACTTACTTTGACATTCACTCCCTAGCTTTGCCTTTTAGCACATAGAAGAAGACCAGGTATGGCACTGTGCTATGTCTAAGTCACACCTATAACTTGGACCAGAGGCTTATGTGGCAAACATACTTCATGCGCTTCAACCAAATGTACATGTCTAGAGATCCGAGGGCGTAGTCCTTAGTCTAGCACAGGAGTACTATCATCTGCCCTCTGTCAGGAAAGATGGTGAGGTGTCTGGAGTGAGTGAGTAGCAAGTGCAAAAGGCATGAAGGGTTAGTAATCTAGGAGATGGAGATAGCTGAGAGCCACTGAGGGAAGATGCTACATACAGTTTAATTGCATGCATGAGAGTAATAAATCATGGACCTTGGTGAGGAGTTGGTGCAATAGCAGAGTTAGAGAGAGTGTGAGTAGCAGGAAAAAGATGGTGGCACTTACCTTGCATAGCATTGAAGGACATTAGCCCATTCATGGCTATAGGTTCCTCCAGACTGTGGATACAATCTAAATGCCTACTTCAGACCAAGTTGGCAGTGTCTGATGCTGAAGTCTCATCTAGACATCATGGGGGAAAGGTCATGCTGTGGAAGTGCCAGTGTTGGACTGGGGTGGACAAGGTCAAAAATCACATGACATCAGGGTATGGTCCAACAGGTTTATTTGAAAAACAAGCTTTCGGAGCTCGATACAACAATACAAAATCACTGAGCAGAGGCTGATAGCCAAGTTCCATACCTATGAGGATGGCCTCAATTGTGATCCTGGGATCATGTCGCACTACAGGTGACCCCACCACACTATGTACTCGCACTCACACATGCACACGCACTCTCTCACACAAACACACTCACATAGACCCTCTCTCATACACACACTCACACCACACACTCTTACACACATACACTCCCTCACACTCACTCTTTCTCCCTTACACACACACACACGCATGCACATACACAGTCACAGACGCAAACATGATTTATTTCATCCAAGGTGTTTGTGTAGTTACAGATGCATTGTTAAGATCAAAAAAACCTGATCCCAGTTTAAAATACAGACAGATTCTAAGCAAGACCTCACACCTAAACTGCATTCTGACCTGAGATGTCACCTCTTGTATACATCGGTAAAACCTTTAATTATCTTGATCAATGACTTGAAAGGAATCTGGATTTTGCATTTTAATCAGGAGTCTCCTTCCTAACTGTATAAAGATTCAAAATGAGGCAGCCTGTTTTAGGGTTGTTACCTTTCTGCTTATAAATTCTATAAATTACATTCTTTCTCTCTCACACTACGCCTGAGGAAGGGGTAGAACTCCAAAAGCTTTCAAATAAAACCGTTGGACTATAACCTGAGGTCATGAGACTTTTCACCTGGGGAGAAAGAGGATAGCTCTCTTCTGCATCACCCCATCTATCAGGACCTCCAGGTCCCTGTACACAAGATGCCAACTTGCCTCTCTCGGCCTTTTCATTTGGAATTGCACAGCAAGACACTAGGGGCAATTCATAGCCTGCAGTGATTGAAATGATGTGCAAATGGGGTTTAAATATAGGATTCACAGTGTGATTCACGTTCCAGCAATGGTGAGCATTCTCACTGCCCCGAGCACAAGGCTGTGCCAGAAGTGGTACCACTGAGGCAAAATATATATTTAATAAGGTGAGCAGCAGAGAATTGCATGGAAACTCACCAGGACTCAGAGAGAGAAGCCTTCCATGAAACTCCCTAAAACTGAAACTTAGTTAAAATATGGGAAATTTCAACCCTATATATCATACCAAATTACTCAATTACCTGATCTCAAATTATTACTTTCTGAAAGATGGGTATTTGATTTGCACTTTAATGAAGTAACACCATATGCTTCCATTGTCTTTCGACAGCATCTGTTCACAAATGTATAATTTGTTTACTGAAGAACTGGGCTGGAAGATACCAAAATAGGAGCAAGGGGAGGCTATTCATCACAACAAGTCTGATCCACTATTCAATTAGATCATGGCTGAAAATCTGCCTCAAAGATATTTTCCCACATCATCCCCATATTCCTTAATGCCATTAGTATCCAGAAAACAGCTGATTTCTGTCTTGAATATGCTCACTGATAAAGCTTCCACAGTCCTGTGGGGGAGAGAAACGCCTCCTCATTTCAATTTTAATCTGGGTTCTAAACTCACCAGCCAGAGGAAACATTCCATCTACATCCACCCCATCATGCTGTTAAGAATTCTGTAAGTTTCACTGCAATCACCTCTCATTTTTCAAAACTCTAGAAAGTATAGGCACAGTTTCATCAATCTCCCCTCATAAAATAATCCCACCAACTCAGGAATAGTGAACCTCTGTTGCACTTCCACTGTGGTAAGTAAAATCCCTCCTTAGATAAGGAGACCAAAATTGTACACAATACTCCAGATGCAGTTTCACCAAAGAACTACTATACAAAGCTAATGAGTTATCTTTACCTCAATATTCAAATCCCCTATTGCAACAAAAGTCAACATACTATTTGTTTTCCTAATTGCTTGCTAGAACTACATGATAACTTTTAAAGAGTTACTAACAAGGACACTTAGGTTCTAATGTACAACAACACTTCATGACCTCCAACTCTAAGAAATATTCTGTTTTATAACAAAGTGAAACAGGTCATACTTATTCACATCTCATAACTTTCATGCCCAACTTGTTTTGTTTCATTAACAAGTCTGGAAATATTGTGTTTGATCCCCACATCTAAACGATTCTGTAGGCTGTGAACAGTTGTAGCCTAAGCACTGATTTATGCAGTACCCTACTCATAACAATGTGCCATCCTGAGAATAACTCATTTATTCTAATTCTGTGATTTTTATTTGTCAGTTAATTAATTCTCTATCTATATCAGTGCTTTATGCTGAATGTCATATGTGTTGATGTTGTTCACCAAACTTCTGTGTGGGATCTTATCAAAAGTCTTTTGAAAATCCAAATGCACCACATCCACTGGTCCTCCACTGGGGTCAGTTTAACTCAGTTGGCTGGACAGTTGATTTGCGAAGCAGTGTGATGCCAACAGTGTGGGTTCAATCCCTGCATCATCTGACCGTGAAGAACTCACTTTCTCAACCTCTCCCCTTACCTGAGATGAGATGGCCCTCAGGTTCAATCACCACCGACTATCTCTCTCTAATGAGACAGCGGCCCTATGGTCCAGTAAAACTATGGCGACACACTGATACTGGTGTCAAGTATGATTTCCCCCTCACTAATCCATACTGATGCTCATTATTTTCTAAGTGTCAAGCTATTACGTACAATATAATAGATTCTAATAGTTTCCTGACTGCTGACAAGAAACAAGTTGTCCATTTTCCCTCTACCTTCCTTGTTAAATAGTGGGCCTAAAATTGCCAGTCTGTAGGAACTGTTCCAGAATACATAGAATTTTGAAAGATACTGCCAATGTATCCACTACATCTACAACTACCCATTTAACATTCTGGGACATAGCTTTTATGGTCCAGGAGAATTTATCAACTTTTAATCTTGATATTTTTTGAATAAAGTCAAGCCCTGCTATTTGCATGTGCAACCTTCATGAATTTACATACCCATGCAAAACCTACTGGAGACAGTGTCACTTATTTGAGTCTAGTCATTAATGAACCATTATTCCTGAGCCCACCAAAACTTATCAGTTGCTGAGAGATTAATTGGGATCACATCTTACATGAAGGCTACTCAGCAAACACTACTGGGTTTCTCCGGAGTCTGCAAGGCAAACTGCATTTACATTGGTAAGGGCATTGTCACTGAAAGCCAACCACCTTCCTCCCCCGATCCGGCCTCCACACAACTAACCCACGATCCACAACTTAACTTATGAAATCTTTGTTCCAAGATCCTCTGAAGAACCTGCATCATAATCACTGGGGAAGTCCAATGGTGGCTACAAGCGCTTGAAGATCATTTGATTTCTTTGAACGTCCCAAACAAAATTGAAGGTGGTTCCTTGTCCATTTTCCAACAAGCAAGCAGGTCAATCCAATAGAATCCCAGCCAATCTTTTCTCAGGCTAGCTTTGAACTTACTACCAATCAATCACAGGCCACTTTCTTTGGCTAGTCCTATTATTCTCAACCAATTCAGCATGGTTTACATTTCTCCTACCTTAGATAAAAAAATGTAGCAACTGCATTGCTTCTCAAACTTTATTTTGATTTCATCCTTTCAAAAGCTGAAATATCCTTTCTATATCAAAATCAAATTCTAACACACAAATTCTAATGTGACCGCATCAATTATTTATAAAGAGTAAGGCTTACCTCAGTTCACAATGGACTTTTTAAGATATGCGACATAGGTTTATTTTGAAAGGAACAAATTGGTTCTGAAATTTACTCCGTTCCATTTCATGATATTTAATTAATTATTCAATAAAATTTCATTTTATTTTCCATGAAAAAAATGCCAGAGCAGGGAGAATTCCTGGCTGAATTCCTTGGATTATTCTGGAATACTTACTTTTAAATTACATGTTTTCAAATTGTTTCTAAGTTTAAAAATAAAAATGCATCTACATTACTTTTTACCTTTCTTAATTCCTCATATCCCTTGCAACAATGATCTGGCTGGTTGAAAGAGGTTGAAGTTAGAAAGTTACCTATCACAAAGTGATGTTTCATAGTCTCAATTTTTAAAAAATATTTTTCTGTTCATTGATTTTCTAATAGCTTCACTGGTTATCTAAAGTACCTGTGCTACGTGATTATTAAATCACATCCAGTCAGTGAACCTGAGTAGGTCGTTCAAAACAGTGTTAGGTGTGGGGTATAATGACAACTGGAAAACACAACAATGTCCGCTCCTACCTGTCCTCAATTTCACTTACTTCTTTTAATGAACAACACTCAGAAATAGCAAACATGGCTGATTTATATTTGGTCCTCACAATCATGAATTCACGCACCCTTGTTACCATTCAGTTCATAGCTAATTCAATAAAATGGTTTATCAAACATAGGGCCTTCCGGACCTGCAGCGCTTACTTACTATTTGTGTAAATGTGAGCCATAGGGCAGTGTGTTCCATTGATCTGAAGGCCCACTGTTATTTGAAGCAACTCACTTTATCAGATTTGTAAATTTAGTTGTTAATAAGGTTTAGATCTAACAGGGTTGTCAGTTACCTGCAACTTAATTCACAAACATCATTGTTTGAAGTACCACCTTCATGAAAAGATATTTGGAAAATCATTTGTTTACAGACAGTAAATAACAAACTGTTTGCAAGCCAACCTAAAGTTTTCAGGCTTTTCTACCTTTGGAAACAATAAAAACCTTTCTCGACATTATTTTTAGGTAAGTATTACTTGAAAACATATATGATTTAGAAATATTAATCCAGACAACTAACAGAGTCTACTGCAATCAGCAACAATTTCAGTGGCAGGAGCTTTGAAATGAGATTTGGGCTCACCATGAGAGGATTGTTCAAATGACAGCTAGGTCATCATGGGGCAGGGGGGACTCCAAAGATAACTGGGCCACCACTTGAGCAGGGGGGAGCGGTTGGGGTGGCAACTGGAGACCAGTGTGAGGGAGTGTGGAATAGGAGTCAGGCCACTATGAAGGAAAGAGGAGGGTCAGTGAATGAGAGTCGACCCTGTGCCTTAACAACACCAACAGATGCAACTTCCAAGTCCCCGGTCCCCAACACCTCATCTTTACCATGGACGTCCAGTCCCTATACACCTGCATTCACCATACAGATGGCCTAAAGGCCCTCCACTTCTTCCTGTCCCGCAGAACTGACCAATCCCCCTCCACTGACACCCTCATCCGCTTAGCCGAACTCGTCCTCACCCTCAACAACGTCTCTTTCAATTCCTCCCACTTCCTACAGGCAAAGGGGGTGGCCATGGGTACCCACATTGGCCCAAGCTATGCCTGCCACTTTGTAGGTTACATGGAACAATCCCTCTTCCATACCTAGACTGGCCCTAAACCCCACCTC
>JAHRHZ010000223.1:27953686-28127540 GCA_024137785.1 Ginglymostoma cirratum
AACACCTCATCTTTACCATGGACGTCCAGTCCCTATACACCTGCATTCACCATACAGATGGCCTAAAGGCCCTCCACTTCTTCCTGTCCCGCAGAACTGACCAATCCCCCTCCACTGACACCCTCATCCGCTTAGCCGAACTCGTCCTCACCCTCAACAACTTCTCTTTCAATTCCTCCCACTTCCTACAGGCAAAGGGGGTGGCCATGGGTACCCACATTGGCCCAAGCTATGCCTGCCACTTTGTAGGTTACATGGAACAATCCCTCTTCCATACCTAGACTGGCCCTAAACCCCACCTCTTCCTCCCTTACATTGATGACTGTATCGGCGCCGCCTCATGCACCCACGAGGAGCTCGAACAGTTCATCCACTTCACCAACACCTTCCACTCCAACCTTAAGTTCACCTGGACCATCTCTAATACCTCCCTCTCCTTCCTGGACCTCTCCGTCTCCATGTCCGGCAACTGCCTAGAAACCGATATCCATTTCAACCCCACTTACTCCCACAGCTACCTAGAATACACCTCCTCCCACCCACCTTCTTGCAAAATGCCATTCCCTGTTCCCAATTCCTTCACCTCCGCTGCATCTGCTCCCAGGATAGAGGCGTTCCACACCCGTACATCTCAGATGTCCGCGTTTTTCAAGGACCGCAACTTCCTCCCCTCAGTGGTCGAGAACGCCCTCGACCATGTCTCCCGAAATTCCCGCAACTCATCCCTCACAACCCCTCCCCGCAATAACAACCAAAACAGAATCCCCCTCATCCTCACGTACCACCCCACGAACCTCCGGATCCAACGCATCATCCTCCGACACTTCTGCCATCTGCAATCCAACCCCACCACCAAAGACATTTTTCCCTCCCCACCCTTATCTGCTTTCTGGAGGGACACCACTCTCCGTGACTCCCTTGTTCGCTCCACACTCCCTTCCAGCCCCACCTCACCTGGCACTTTTCCCTGCAACCGCAGGAAGCGCTATACCTGCACCTACACCACCCCCCTCACCTCCATCCCAGGCCCCAAGAAGACTTTCCACATCAAGCAGATGTTCACCTGCACATCTGCTAATGTGGTATACTGCATCCGCTATTCCCGTTGTGGCCTTCTCTACTTCGGAGAAACCAAGTGGAGGCTTTGGGAATTGCTTTGCAGAACACCTATGCTCGGTTCGCACTAAACAACTGCACCTCCCAGTCGCGCACCATTTCAACTCCCCCCTCCCATTCCGCAGACGACACCACAACGATGCTACCCGAAGGTTGCAGGAACAGCAACTCATATTCCGCTTGGGAACCCTGCAGCCCAATGGTGTCAATGTGGACTTCACAAGCTTCAAAATCTCCCCGCCCCCTACCGCATCCCAAAACCAGCCCAGCTCGTCCCCGCCTCCCTAACCTGTCCTTCCTCCCACCTATCCCCTCCTCCCACCTCAAGCCCCACCCCCATCTCCTACCTACTAACCTTATCCCGCCCCCTTGACCTGTCCGTCCTCCCTGGACTGACCTATCCCCTCCCTACCCCCCTACCTACACTCATCTTTACTGGCTCCATCCCCGCCTCTTTGACTTGTCTGTCTCCTCTCCACCTATCTTCTCCTCTATCCATCTTCTATCCGCCTCCCCCTCTCTCCCTATTTATTTCAGATCCCCCTTCCCCTCCTTCATTTCTGATGAAGGGTCTAGGCCCGAAACGTCAGCCTTCCTGCTCCTATGATGCTGCTTGACCTGCTGTGTTCATCCAGCTCTACACCTTGTTATCTCAGATTCTCCAGTATCTGCAGTTCCTACTATCTCTGCTCAAGTGCTATTTGTTTCTTTGTTTTCCCAGGCACTGAGTGACAGGGGGAATTCTGCCTGCCCACCAGAAGGAATTTTATCAATGATAGGAACCAGCTTCAGCAATGCTTCCTGCCACTAGAAATTCAAAGGTCTTATAAAAGTCAATTTTTCTGGGCATCACCATCTTGGCAACAGTAGATCAATGCTCGACTGAGATGGAGCAGCCTTTCAGCACAAGCATAGGTGGAAAGTTTTGTTTATTCAAAGAGGGGCAAAACAGGCAGGAAAGACCGCAGTCCTGCGATGACTGTTAGGTGAGGGGAGATACAGAGAGGTGACAAAGAGAGGGAATTGCAGCATCAAAGGAGTAGCTGCCTGCTGGGTGAGAGAGTGGCTGTGAGATGGGTGTATGGGTTCCCTCCCCAAAACCCTTTCCACAAAACAAACTGAGAGATGAGAAAATACCTAAAAGGCAAGCAGTTTTGAGCCCATTTTTTGTGAATTCCACAGGGGCCAAGATAAGTGCTATTTAATCCAACTCCTTTGCTCAGCCAGATCCCACCACCCTTCCCTACTGATCGGGTCTTGGGACTAGCCTTTTTCTCAATAGAATTACCTCTCAACTAAAGGGGAAGAACATATGTTTGATCAGTTAGACATTAGAGTAGCTATTTTTAAAAAAAGAAATCTGGATTTATGAAACTCAAATATCACTATTCGCTCTGGTGGGATTCAACCCCATGTCCTGAGACAATTAGAGATAGTAAGAACTGCCGATGCTGGAGTCAGTAACACAGTGTGGAGCTGGAGGAACACAGCAAGTCAGGCTTTCTTCTGAAGAAGTGTCCTGACCCAAAATGTCAACTTTCCTGCTTCTCTGATACTGCCTGGCCTGCTGTGTTCCTCCAGCTCCACACTGTGTTATCCCGAGAGAATTAGCCTAAATCTCTGGCTTGCAAGTCTGGTGACAAGCCACACCTCTCAGTTCTACTGATTGACACTTTTTAATGGTCATTTTTATCAATTATTCATTTAAATGCATCAAGTGAAATTCATTGCTTTGGTATTGCTTTAAGTTTTCTCAATATTCATGTTCACTGTTGTGGAACAGTACTTGCTCTGCAATGAGAGAAAAAATGAAATGTGGCTCTCCATGCAAAACAGGTTGGGCAATCCTGATCTGGAGCTATCCTGTGACCTTTACAAAGTAACAGGCCACTTCTCACTTGTTTTAATGTAATTTTGAGACCTTACAAAGTAGAGAAATGCACCACAGGTGTTGTGCTTATTAAAACCTGGCAACCAAGAGGTTTGGGTTCCAGAAAGGTAATATCAAAATACTTTGTTTGTGGTAGTAGTCGTGCTATTCCAAATTCCACATGAATAATTTGCAGCACAAGGCTACCTTCATGACATGATCAGCCTTCCCTTCACAGACCTACATTCTTGCTGGATGGTTTGACTTGTGGGTCATATGATAATGTGTCAACATGTGTGGACATGGTGCAGTGAAATGCTTTTCCCTTCATTTAGGTTTCTGTCCTATCTACTACACTGTCCATTCAGCCAATAGTTAGAACCACCTCCATGGTATTTAATTTCCAATTTTCTAATAAATCTTTCTTCCACTGCTATTTGTGGATAAATCTTGCTATAGAAAGATTGAAAGTAAAAAAAAAAAATCGATAAGGCCAAAATAATTGCAATGCCATTTTAAAAAATATAATGTTTCCTGAAAGAAGCAGGATAATTAATTATCTTATACAACGTCATCACTGAATCAGAAATGGCACAACAAATTTTAGTTTGCATATTGCAGGAAATAAACTAATGTTGCTCTTATTAATTCAGCTACTCCTTTAAATGCAGAATGACGTAAAATTTACAGTAAAATGAGTCAATTCTGTTAACAATAGTAGTTTTAAGTCAAAAGTCACATAACACCAGGTATAGTCCAACAGGTTTATTTGAAATCCTCAGGTGAAGTGAGAGAGAAGCACACAGAACACAGAAATTATGGGCAAAGAGATCAAAAGATCTTCTGGATAAATTGTTATGATCTCTCTACCTTAATTAGTTTGTACAGTTTTGGGTTAGTTATTACTTTGGTTAGACCCTCACCATGTGACTCTTATACCTATAATGTTATTCCATTTCGTTTGTCTCCAGTGCCACCTTATTTTTAATTTTTTGCAATTATCTCTCTGCCTCATTTGATCAGATTATAGGTCATCCCTTCCCTTGTTATTCAGCTGTTGACACTTTACTCGCACCGTCTAACACTTCTGATCACCTGCAGAGATTTATTAGTAGACTACTCATGCCATTTGTATGATCTTTCGATCTCTCTGCCCATAAATTCTGTGTCTGTGGGTTTCACTCTCACTTCACCTGACAAAGGGGCTACACTTTGAAAGCTTGTGATTTCAAATAAACCTGGTGTCGTGTGACTTTTGACTTTGTCCACCCCAATCCAACACCAGCATCTCCACATAATAGCCTATTGGTTTATAATATAGCCGATAGGTACTGAGAGATTTGGATCTGCTAAACTTTAATTCAAGTTCACAGCTTTTAACTTATTCTAACCATTTAACTCATTGCTGATTATGATAATGTGAACAAGTGTAGTGGTCATAAACATTTATTAAACATTAGTCTACCTGAGGAAATTAACAGCAATTTCTGAACAGCAAGGGCAAATATTTGCTGAGGTCCACAATAACATTTGACCTGGGATATCAAATATCATAGTTAACAGACTGGATTGTTAAAATTGAGTATTCACATAATTTAGTTGAATTGCTGTAATAAAGCATATATTTTTCTGGGTAAGTCACAATAGTCAATTATTCCAGTAGAGGGAATATAGCAGAGTTAGGTGAGTACCGAAGTCACTTTAAGGAGAGAAAACAATGGCTCAAATTCATTGGATATGCTGCAAATTGGTTACAGATTTTGTTTAGCAAGCCATGATTCACTTAGCAATAACATACAGTTATCCAATAATTGGAAACCTTAGCTAACTAAATATGTAGTTAACAAAGTAAACAAGACACAGCTGTGGAGGGAGAGGGTATAAGGAAATTGGAGGACAGACATCATTTAGTCAAGTATCTGAAGATGTAGCATTCAGCTTTGAGTTTCACTGTATTGTGTCTAAGTGGAAAATGGGGTATTGTATAGTGGATCACTGCAGCAGGCCTGGAAGTGACGTGCGCATGAAAGTGAGATGATTTACTGAAATGGAGTCGAGAAGGAGTCGGGTTGCGACCGGGAGCCGAGTGTGCCGGCTGTGTCCTGCAGCGACTGCAGATTGAGTGTGGGCTGGAGCGACAGCGAGAGCTGGACTGGTGAGGGGGCAGCGGTCAGCCTAATGGTTGGTGTGGCACCTGTACCATTGTGGAAATGCGACATAGGACTTGGGACTCTTAAGATCTGGACTTTTTTTTTTCTCTTGCTTACGTTTTGGCTCTGTTAAATCTTTAAATTCTGGCTTTTGTCACCAAGTGGGCACCAGTGAATGGTGACTTTGTGCACTTTTTGCTGTACTCATGTATTCCTATACTTAGTACGTGTGAGGAATAAATAAATCTAAATGTAAATTATAACCTGAGGCATAGACAAAAATACAGAACACCATTCATTGCTCAAAATTGTAGAAGTAAAAATATGATTATATTTTAATGCTTAAGTTGAACTAAGTCTGTGGATGACAATTTTTACCAAGTGTCTTTTGGTCATGACAGACCATTTGGTCTGTTATAGGCTACAGTCAACTTAAGTATACTAACAAAGATACAGAATAACAAGACCATAATTCTTTGTTGCCATCTATAATGGGTTCAATTGCATTGACTTATTCAAGCAGCAACTTAGTTCTAGAGAGCACTTGTAGAGTGAGATCACATGTTAACGCTTCACATTGAGAAAGCTCCAGTGCCCTTGCTGATTGGCTTAGCTGTTGTGTAAACAATGTTAGGAAATGCTAATATGGATTCAGTTATAAATCAAGTTAACGGACTGGATTGTTAAATGTGACCTCAGCCTTATATGCCAAAATGATGATAACCAGAAAAATAATTTTTCTGCAATGCATCCAGTAATAATAATCAGGGCAAGCACTTTCCCGTTGTGGGTAGACACCATATAGAGTCAGAGTCTCACAACTTCGAAACAGACCCTTCGGTCCAACTCATCCATGCCAACCAGCTTTATTAAACTGAACTAGTCCCATTTGCCTGCATTGGCCCAAATCCTTCTAAACCATTCCTATCCAATGACCTATCCAAATATTTTTGAAATGTTGTAATTGTACTCGCCTCCATCACTTTGTCTGGCAGCTTGTTCAATACATGCACCATCTTCTGTGTGAAAGTGTTGGCCCTAAGGTCTCTTTTGAATCTTTCCCCTCTCACCTTAAACCTATGCCGTCTACTTTTAGACTTCCCTCCCCTGGGCGAAAAACAAAAAAAACTTGGCTATTCACCTTATCTATACTTCTCATGATTTTATAAATCTCTACAAGGTCACCCTCTCAAGCCTCCTATGCACCAGAGAAAGAAGTCCCAGCCTACCAGCCTCTCCTTATAACTCAAGCCCTCCAGTCTCAGCAACATCCTTGTCAATAATTTTTGCCCCCTTTCCAGATTAACAACATTTTTCGTGTAGCAGGGCAATGAGAACTGCACACAGTACTTCAAATGTAGCCTTAGACAAGGGAAGGGTTGTGGCCTCTTCCTCAAAGAAACTTGCATTTATGTACCAGCATTTATGAACTCTTGACATCCATGAACACCTTATGGCTAAGACAGCGTATCTACAGTACTACAGCAATGCAGGAAATATGGCACAAACTGCAGTGTTACAACAGATAATCTGTTATAACAATATTTGTTGAAGAATCATGATTATCCAGCACTGAGATGAACATTTTGTTTCCTTTCTGAACAAATCATCAGATCTTTTAATCTGATGGAGCAGGTGAGGCTTTTACTTAAATATCTCATCTGAATGCTCACATCTCTGACATTGTAGCACTACCTTAGTCTAAACTGTCCCTTCAGTATGATGTGGTCAGAACCCTAGATAGGAACTTTAGCCAAGAACTGCTTAACTATGAATTTAGAGCAGGAGTAGGTCATTTAGTGTACTGAGCCTGCTCTGCCATACAATGAGATCATGGTTGCTTTGAAGGTGGCCTCACGTCCAAATTCCCAGCTACCCCAAATACCATTTTACTGCCTTGCTTGTCAACAAATCATCTAGTGCTGCCTTAAAAATATTCAATGACCCTGTTTCACCTGCTCAACACCATTCCCAGTTAAGGTAACCTTTTCTGACTGTTTCTACTGCACTAATATTCCAAAAATTGTAAATAGTTGAATAGATGTGGTCTCACCAATGTTCTGAACGACTGTATCAAAATATCCCCACTTTTGTACTCCTATCTCCTTCAAAAAAAAAATTCATTTATCTTCCTAATCACTCACTATACCTGCATACTACATTTTTGTGACTCAGGTTTGTGTGCTACCAACTGAGCAAAGGCTGGCACTTCTTTTTATTGTGAGTTACAACTCTACACCATCCTCGTGTCAACAAATCCGATCAGTACAGTTTTATTTCTGTGGAAACTTCTACGAAGATGGATATTCCAGCATCATACACGCTAACACAGAAAACCAGCAAATGTCAAAAACACCTTCAGAACTGGCTGTAATGCAACTCATAAATAGCTCCAATATGTCAATAAGAAATAGTTACATTGCAAAGGAACACAGCATATTAAATCAAAACCTATGGTGCAGCATTTCATCTTTTCTGTTAAAACAGGAAATGGAAATAAAAATTAAGCATGGTTTCCTGTAGTGGTTAACGTAGGCATTTCCTAAGACAGGAGTAAGTGAAGGTGCAAAATTTATTTCTGATGGGATCTGCACTATTCTCCAGGAAAAAAAAATGATTTTTGATGCTTTAATTATATTTTCCAGAACTGTGGAACATCCTGTAATTCTGCCTTCATAGCCATGACTGACAGGTATTTCAATTATGAACATATAGTCATCAAACCTCAATACAACATTATATGCTCCAATTCCTTCCATTGGGAATTAACCACAGGTTCAGACTGATACATATATCAAAACTTGTAGAATGCATCCAGAAGCCATATTATTCAAAATTTCTATCGTGCTTACCACTTTTACTCCGTAATGTTTTTTTTAATAAAATATGCTTTATTCTTTTGACACAAGTTCATACTGCACTGATTCTTACTGATTTGTTTCCAAAACTGCATAACTCAGACGAGTGGATAAGTAGATATAATGTGTGAAACAAGGCTATGAACAGGGATTAAAAGAAATGATTGGTACGCATGCAACATCCATACAATATTTGCTTGAAATTAGTCACAATGTAAGAAAGAATGACATTTCCATTACCCAATGGCAACTATGTATGGAAGGAAGGGTTCATGTATTTCCTCAACAATGATTACTTGATAGTGATTTTCAACCACTAAATGTGAATGCTGGCAGTTTGGGGGTCTTTATACCCAGCTGCTTTTATACTTTAGTCTATTGGACAATTTCAAAATAAAGTTTGAAGCTTGTATGGTTACATTTGCCACACAACAGACTTGTGAGGAAAGCTATAAGTCATGGAATAAAAGAGAGAGTAGCAATGTAGATTCTGGTCCTGGGAAACAAAACAGAGAATAATGGTTAATGCATATTTTTTTGAACTGGAAGCAAGTTTGAGGTGGAGTTCCCCAGGGGCTGGTATTGGGAAGGTGACTGGCACAAAGTCAGAATACTTAGAGAGTTGGTTCTGACATGATGGGCCTCCACCTTGACAATTCTACGATTTCAGGCATAGGGCAATTCCTTGGGTACAAACTAGAGTGAACATTTCACATTTGATAGCTATGAAATTGCACATTACATTGCATAATTTGCCACTGTCGGTGATACAGTAGGAAATTTTATTTCCACTTTTTGATTGATCCAAATGTACAGAGTTATGTGCAAACAAGGAAACATGGGTAAATTCAATTGAAATAGACCACTTGATTGAATGATCACATGGTAGATTAATCAATTAATTGTTTAAAAGAAATCAAGTTTTCCTGGATAAACAAAATAAATTGTTTTTTTTAAAATTTTTCTTGAAAGCGTGGCTTTATCACTATTTCTGTTTACAAACGAAGTAGGATTGTCACAAATTTCAAAATAATTTACCTCTATCTGTTGTTGTCATCTTCCCTTTAAAATCATATCTCTTAAACTGTTAAGAAAATACTAGGAGATGAAACAAATATTTTAATGAGATAGACTTTCATACAATTAATTTCTTAAATTCTTTCAAATTGTAAATGGTACGCTGAGTTCATGTATCAGTTGTCAAATATTTGATGAAGGATTCAAGTTTGAATTTCATTATAATGAAACTGTGAACAAAAGAAAACAAAACCCATGAACTAAGGACAAAGTAGCAGCACTTCAGATGTTATCAGTAAGACCATAAGACATAGGAGCAGAAGTAGGCCATTCACTCCATCGCGTCTGCCCTGCCATTCATAGAAATCATGGCTGATCTGATAATCCTCAGCTCCACCTTCCTGCCTTTTCCCCTGTAACCCAATTTGCACTTAAAATAAACAAGGCCTTTCTGTTTTCTTTCAACCTTCTGTGTAGGAGGCAGTTAAACTTAATACGTTGCACTAAGAGAATTTGTACCTGTTTCATTTTGACACAGTAGTAATAGCTTGCAGACATTATGCTGCTGGTATCGTGATATAAATAATTTAAATAGAGGTCTAAACTGTTTTCCATTATTTTCTTGCAAGCAAGTTACGAGACATAAACCATGGCCACTTCACAACTCTTATTCAAAGGGTAATGTCTGTCTGGACTTCCTCATATTGTGCAGTCCTGCTAAATGATTAGCATGGAAACACCCAAAATTTCTATTTTCTCCTGTTACAAAATAGGTTGAATTGATGTGTCCTTGCGGCAAGTGAAAAACTGCCTTTGCTCCTACCTCTGGATTTTGATCACATTGGTGAGAAGATGGTTTAAGGAAACAATGTAGTGGGTATCTGAGGATGAGTAAATTGACAGGGTGGGGTAGTGATTGTAATGAGATCAGCCAGGTGGACATCATAGGATATGAGTTCCTTGATTGAGGATGTGAATCTGGTCCAATCAGATATAAACAGGAATGTCAAAGGTTCTATTCAGTCTGAGGGAACCGGATCAGTGTCAAGGAATTTCCACATGTAAATAAGGGGTGACTTGGTGACAGGATACCGGCCTCTGTGGAGTTATTTCAGTGGCGATGAGAGAAAAAAGTGCTCTTGAAGAAATTCCCTCATAACAGTTGTCTTTGAGTTGGGGTAAGCATTTCAGACATAATGCCATTATTTGGGAAGCTTGACTCATTTGATCCTGCTGTTGAAGACTGAGCCCAGTACAAGGAAAGAAAAATATAATTCTCCTGATGGCTTGTGGCCCCACTGCTTTTACACCTAACGTTTCCTGAGGTACCAGATACTAAAAATTTCAAGAGTTGATGGATTTTATATAAGGAATATTACAACTGAAGCTGCCTCTAATTCTGAGATGCTATCGGTTTTGGTTGGCATTTCGAGAACCAGGGGAATCCTTGTCGGGATTTTTGATGAGGTTAAGATGACTGGCAAAGGCACAAGTGGACTTCAAACAGGTACCATAACTGGTTTTGTTATTAGAAAATGCAGCAAGTAGAGCACACAAGTTACAGGGCATGCTGGTGGAAGTGGATACCCTCACCAGGCCAACTGAGCTTGGGGAACACCACATGAATGAAGGCAATTGCATGGCCTCCCTCAGGACATATCCTGAACACAGGGACTTTAGGTCAGCCCACAACAAAACTCCAAAACAAAGCCAAGCCTCGGCCAAATGGTTAACATTTTTTTTTTCAGGATCCAGGCCAGTAAGCCATCTTAGTTGCTGCTGTTATGTGGACTTGAGACAGCAAGAGAGTCCTAGGCCTAAATTGAGTAAGAAAACTCATAGGCTGATATCCAGGAGTGCACACACTCTGGAAAGCCTACCTACATCTGGCTTGGAACAGTTAAGTTGCCTAGCAACATCCAAATCAGAACTGATCAAAATAAATACCTGGTTAAATAGTCACTTGGTTCTAATGGTGGTTGGTACCAGCACGGCTTTATCAGTCTTGCACAAAATTCGTTCTGGACTTCAACTCTCAAGTTTGTGTAAGACTTTGGCTAGACTGAGAACCTATACCGGGGAACCTTTAACAGATTAGGATCAGCCTTTGAAATGGTCTCATAGCCAAGACATAGCCTTTAGGGAAGTGAGGAAGCAGTTATCATCGTCTAAAATGTTGGCACATTATGATCCAAAGCAAGATCAGGTATGATGCCTCCCCGCATAGTATCAGGACAATGTTGGCTTACAGATGGCTCAGTGGAGATCACCCAACTGTGTATGTTTCCCGGACCTTGGCTGATGCAGAGTACAAATATGACAAGATAGAGTAGGGAAGTTTGGTGGTCATCTTTGGTGTGAGGAAGTTCCACCAATACCTTCATGGATGTTAAGTTTGTAATTGTAACAGACCACAAACCCTTGCTAGGGCTACTCAAAGAGGACAAGGCTGTGCCACCCATAGATTCAGGTCAAATTCAGCGGTGGGCTCTCACCCTAAGTGCATACACTTACAAGTTGGAAAACTGTACAGGAGGCCAAATAGCAAATGCGGATCCCTCGAGCCTTCTCCCACTGCCAGACCAGTGGTGCCATCACTGGAAGTGTCTGTTTTTGTTTTAAACTTTTTGGACACCCTTCCAGTCAAGACTGATAATATCAGACTGTGGATGCAAAATGGTCCAGTCCAGGCAAAACTAAAACAGCTGGCTGTGATGGGGGAAACAAAAGTGTCATCACAACCAGAGCCAGTGAGACCAGATCACCATAGAGGATGGCACTTTATTATGGGGAACAAGAGTGACTGTCCTGAACAAACGTTGCCACCAGATACTGGCCGAACTCCACCAAAGTCATCCAGGGGTATCCAAAATGAGGATGTCGGTGAAGAGTTATGTCTGGTTGCTAGGATTTGATGTAGACATAGCCATGTTGGTGGGATAGTGCCCAGAGTGCCAACAAGGACAAAAATTACCACCAGCAGCTCCCTCAACATTTTCAGGAATAGCCAGGTAAACACTGGACTCACTTATACATCAACTATGCTGACCCTTTCATGGGCTCAATGTTCTTAGTCATTGTGGACACCCACTCAAAATGGCTGGACCTGCATACAGTTTATTTGTTATGATTGGAACAATGAGAGAAAAGGTGCAAACGTATTTTGCAATTATACAGGCTCCTGGAAGTGCCGGTCACAGACACCAGGCCATCATTTACCAGCAGGGCATTCAAATATTTCTAAAAATCAAATGGCATTCATCACATAAGGACAGCTCCATACCATCCATTGTTCAGTGGTCTGGTGGAAAGAGCAGTCCAAACTTTGAAGACAGGCTTGAATAAACAGCCTACAACTTCACTTGATACCAAACTGTCCCAGTTCCTATTGGATTATCAGACCACGCCTCATGCAACTATAGTGATTTTGCTCCAGCAGAGTTGCTAATGGGTAGAAGACTCTGCACCAGGTTAAATCTGATCTTCCCGGACATTTGGAGAGAGGATGAAATGCATCAGGAACGCTAATGCTGGACGCAAGACTCCTCTAAGTGAGAGACAGACTTTACTTCAGGGGATGGAAATTAGTGCTGAAACCACAGAAATGGCCCTGCATGGGTAAGAGGCATGGTTGACACGAGGTCAGGTCCCATGACATAGAAAGTTTGGGTACATGAGGCAGTCAAGAACAAGCATTTGAACCATATAAAAGCTGCAAACTCGCAAACAGGGCAGGAGTAAAATGTACCTGGCCCCTCAGAACAGGCTGTCAGAAGTTGTGGGTTCACCCGCTCCATCTAGCAAAGAAACCACAGAGTCTGAGATAGACACGGCGGATGTCACAGCCTTGACACCTTTGTCATCTGAAGAAGAGGATAAATTTCTCCCAAGATGCTCCGGGCACAAGAGGCAGACTACGGTCCGCTAGACGCCATATGTATCTGAGGCTGAGCTGGAGGAACCGGACCTGATGCAAAAATGCCCCAGGAGATGCTACAAGAGAAGGAACAGGTCTATGTTCCCGGGCTTAGAGGGTGGTGATGTCGTGATTGTAACGAGGTCAGCCAGGTGGAATTATAGAAAATGAGTTTCCAGATTGATTTACGTATTGATTTAGGTTTTATTTTCGCTGTACTTAAGTACACACACTGTGTCTCCTTAGGTACAGAGGTACTTGGGTACAAAAAACTTCAGTACAAAGTCGTAAAAGAAACAAAGTTTAAACTGTTAAGCATTTACTTCATAGAATAAGTAGAAAAATAAATAAAAGGTAATAGTTAACATTAAAGTCCTCCTTAATATAAACTAGAAAAATAAAGGAGTAAAGTTAAAATTTCACAGTCTTTGAGTCCTCCGCTTAACTTGTTCTTTGGGAGACCTCAGCTGCTTCTTCTCAATACTGCCTCCACAGATACTGGGGGACCTCTCTCACTGCTCGCTCTTCCCATGTTGGGACTCAATGCCATTGCTGCTGCTGCTGAAGCTGCCGCCTCCTCGATCTCCTCCTGCTGCCTCCAGAATATGTCCGGGCAGGTCCCACTTGCAGACCAAGATACCACAATGCCGGGCTGAGAGACTAGGCTGAGACACCACAATGCTGCGCCAAGAGATCGCCATGGGCTGCCAAGACACCAGGCCAAGGCACAGCCACACTGGGCGAAGAGACCACCACACCATGGACTGCTGAGACACCCAGCCAAGAGCCGCTGAGACTCTGCCACGCCAGGCCAAGTGACTGCCATGGGCCATCGAGACACCCCGCCAAGAGACCACCACACTGGGCAGAGAGGATGCCTTGCTGGCTCTGCCTTGGGGTTAGGAGTGAAGAAAAGAAGAAACTCTAGGAGAGGGAAAATAAAGAAAGAAATGAGAAAGAAACAGATGAGCCCAGCTGAAGCATCCTACCCTGCCACTACCTTGGTCTTGACAGGGCTGTTAGCCTGGTCCAATCAGGGAACCCTGGCTGACAGATATAAAACAGTAGCATCAGAAGCTCTGTTCACTCTGAGAGCTGGCACTTAGAAAACTAGACCAGTGTCAAGTACTATGCAGGTGTAAATAAAACGGGACTTGGTGACAGAATACCAGCCTGTGTGGAGTTATTTCCGGTGGAACATGTTGAAAACAGTCAGTTCCCACCCCCCTGCAATTCCTTAGCTATTGCCACTCTCCTCCAAGAATCCCACAGATTACAGACTAAATATGTGCAGACAAGACTTTGTCTGAAAACAAGTTTTTTTTAACTGTGTAAAGAGGTTCAAAATGTATAAAAAATTAGAAACCAGATTAGCAAAGTAGAGTTGTTGTTCGAAATGAAATGAACAATACATACTTTGAACTTAGTACCATATTGAGTGCTGCACACATCAAATCATTACATGGATTAGACAGGGAATGAATATTTACAGAACATTAACTTGTTACCTTCCTGTCTTAATTGTGTAAGACTGATATTGACCAGACTACTGAAACAAGCTTATTTTTCAAAAGTTATCAGCACTCTTATTAGAGGATGCCATGGATTCTTCTTTAAAAATGTCAGGTCACTGCATTGCCACATTTTAATTTAAAAGAAAACTGTTGCTAATGAAAGCACCATATGATACATGTGTAGGTGGTATGAATTAGAATCAAGTATAAAACATATTTTAATTTTAATGAAACATGTTAAATGTAAAGTATGATGATTACCCTGGGGACAGGTACATGTTTCTTGATGAAATTTTAATCCTAAGCATGTCAGTATTCACATGGATATGTCTCAACACTGGTGTCCAGTCAGAACATATACTTTAAGCAAAACTGTGACAAGGTAAAGTTTAATTTGAAAGGAAACTAACACATCTTTTTCAAAGGCGGAGATGCATAACCGAAAAGAAAGGATTGAAGGGACAAAGAATGTTATTAGGTCTGAGAATCTAACATTGACTTTATAATTTAGTTACTAGAGTTATAATTAAACAAAAATACAAAGCAGAAACATGGAGAAATTTGATTCTTCTGTGCAGATAAATTATAAATTTTAGCCATCTCAGGCAATATCACTATCTTCATGGCTCTAGTGAATAAGGGTTTTGATCAGTGAGGGGTTGACAGCCAGCACGTTTGTGGTAATAGTCACGTTGTGGTCAGCAAACAAACAAACCATCAGAATGCACATACAGCGGCCAACTATGAATTCAGCATGCCGGCACAACTACTTGCATTTATAAGCTACTTTGGCTGCAACTATGCTCAGCATCCCCATGGAAAGTGTACATCCTTCAATAAAATAACTCCTTCATTCAGTGAACTTCAATTTGCCAAGTTTGAGTTGTCAACTGTTACTCTTTGATAACCTAGCGTTAGTTACTATTTTACTATTACTAATCCATTCTGATGTTTTTTTCCTGGAAGTATTGGTTATTAATCGGGAAGTTAAATGTAATTACTGTTTCTTGTCACCTTGCCAATGTTGCTTTAAGTTGCTTGAGTTGGCGATTGTGTATTTGAACTGATGAACTATATAGTTGGAGGTAAATCTTTCTCCAGATCAATGCATTTGGCTGGATTTTCATCACCAAGATGGGTAGAGGGAGTCAGGAAAGGTTTCACGTTTGCTTGTCCACCTCAGAAGAACGTGCATACACAAAATGAATCTTCTTTGTCGATACCTCATCCAAGATGGGGGTGGAATAGCACGGTTGAGCTTGGGCTTGTCTGCTCCCTTCTGTTTTCTTTCTCCGTTTTCACCCTTCCTTCTTTTCACTTTTGCTGTTTTTCTTATTTTCTTTTTTTCTTTGTTTTCTTTTCGATAGTGCCCGTTGAGTGGCGGATGAAGGAGGAGGCCTCCAGCAGCAACAACAGCAGAATGCGCCCAGAATGAGCTGGGCACGGATCCACCCCGGCTGGGGGTCTCCCAGCGAGTGGCTCCCCCAGCCTCGCACCCACAGGCTGAGCTGAGCTCCAGGTACGTAGCTAGGCCCAGGCGCCTGAAGGAGTGGAAGTGTAGGCGAAAGGGATGGATAATGGACCAGCAGCAGCACCTGGAGGAGCACTGGACAGGGAATGGGTGTATGGAACCTGTCCATCCCCAGGCCCGTGGCTCAGTGTAGACACAGCGGTCGTGGGAATATCAGAGGCAGAGCCCTGTAACCGAGGCCCCAGAGCCTGTTACAGAGACCCAGGCCGAGGCCAAGCAGCTACAGCAACAGCAGAGGAGGAACAAGAAAACGAGAGAAAGATGAAGTCCATTGCAGTAAAATCTTGCATAATGTGTTTCAAGATGGCACAAGAGTGTGGTGACACTTTTTGCGTATAACACACTATATTTTTATATATGTGTGAGAATAAATTTAAATCAAATCATCAAGTGAAGTGGGTATTTCCCTGCTGATCTGGGAGAGAGGCCAGAAACAGCACCAAGGGCTACTCAGGACACGGAGCCACAATGTTTAATAGACACAATTATAGTTTAAAAAGGAAGGATGTCTAGCCCTTAATCCTGATACCCAACTTGCCCCATTTATGTGCCGTTATGCTCGGCTTTGCCACTGACTACCCCTATGGCAGCTCATGCTCCCATGACAGGCTAGCTTCCCACCCACCCCAAAGTTCTTTATGCCAAGTTATGACACTTACCTGCCCATTGACCTACCATATACTATATAGAAGCAATGAACCCTTTAATGACAATAGGATGTGTAAGTTTGTGTAAGTCAACATTGTACAATTCACAGCAGAGATCAGTGCCTCTGAGCTGACAATTGAGCAATGCTTTTCCTAGGCTGAAGTATTCCAAGAGAGTAATTGGCTTCTGGACTCTTAAGTCAAGAATGTGTCATGATGCTTGGTCTCATCAATACCGTGTATAACTGAAGTAAGACATCACTACTTCTGAATTCAAATATCCTTGTAATGATGGTCAACATACCATTTGCCTATCCAATTGCTTGCCGCACCTGCCTGTTTGCTGTACTTTGATTGATTGATGTACAGGGACACACAGATGTACTTTCACATTTTTCAATATATCAACACCTAAATGATTCTTTGCCTTTCTACTTTGCACATCGAAGTGCATAACTTCGCATTCCCAATATCTACATTTCTGAGATGCATCACTGATCAAAACTACTTGTGTTAACCTGCCAGTACTTAATTATGCCGCTTCAGCACCGATGGTGCTGAAATGCCTTAGGGTACCAGGTGTCCAGACCCTCAGCAATACATTTATGGAGAACACCCAAACATTTCTATTGTGCTGTTTCACAAATTACCACAATTCTGCTTTCTCATGGGGAATTTATACATAAAATATTAAATTAAAACTGATTAATCTATTTTGTTTTCTATTGAAAATTCTTATGTAAACATCTCTAAGGATATGCTATACCTATCTGTTAAGCTTGTCTGGTGGCTTTTGCCATGAAATTGAACAGTCTGTGATGACACATTTTAAGAATGTTGAATTTGCATGAAGTTGCTGGTCCTAGCCATTGGGTAGAGGTGTGGAGCATAAGACTATTAGAAACAGGAACAGCAGTAGGCTGCTCAGCTTCTCGAGCCTGCTCCACCATTCAAGAGCAACATGGCTCATCCGAAATCCACATTCCTGCCCTTTTCCTGGATCCCTTAAGTCCCTGTCCTGATCAAAAATCAATCTACCTAAGCTTTAAATATACACAATGACTTTGCCCTCACAACTCTCTGTAGAAAGGAGTTCCAAAAACGCTCAACACTCTGACAGAATAAATTCCTCCTCATCTCAGCCTTAAATTTGTGCTCCTTTATGCTGAGACTATGCCTTCTGGTCCTAGACTCTCCCACGAGGGGGAACATCCTCTCAGCATTTCCCTATCACCCCCTTTAGAATCCTGTATGTTTTATTGAGATAAACTCTCATTGTTCTGAAGTCAGTGAGTCAAGTCCCAATCTGCTTAGCCTTTGCTTGTAAGACAATCCCTCCATCCCAAGAATCATCCTAGCGAACATTCTCTGAACTGCCTCCCATGAAATGATATCTTTCCTTAAATAAGGGGACCAAAACCGCCCACAATACTCCAGATGTGGCTTTACCAGCACCTTGTTCAGTTGCAGTAAAACTTCCCTACGCTTATACTCCACTCCTTGAAATAAGGAACAACATTCCATTAGCCTTCCTGATTACCCGCTGCACTTGTCTGCTAGTTTTTTGTATTTCGTACTCAAGTACTTCCATTCCATTTGTGTTGCAGTTTTCTGCAGTGTTTCTCCTTTTAAGTAATGTTCTGTTTTTTGTTCTCCCTTCCAAAATGAACAACTTGGCATTTTCCCACTTTATACACCCTTTGCCAACTTTTTGCTCATTGACTTAACCTACCAATGTCTCTCTGTAAACTGCTGTATCCCTCTTACAACCTATCTTTCCACCTATTTTTGTGTCGCCTACAAATTGGTACATTGTCTTCCTTCTTCTAAGTCACTAATATATATTGTTAAGCAGTTGCAGTCCCAGCACTGATCCTGGCGGAAGCCCACTGATCACGTCTCACCAACCTGGAAGAGAACCCTTTGTTCCCACTTGCTGTTTCCTGCCCATGAGCCAGTTCTCTATGCGTGCCAATATATCACCTCCAACACCATGGGCTGTTAAGACTTAATCCTTATGTGGTACCTCATTGAATGCCTTCTGGAAGTCCAAATACAACACATCTACTGGTTCCCCTCTACTATTTTGGTTGAAAAACTCAAATAAATTAGATCAACACAATTCCCCTTTCATGAAGACATGCTGGCTCTGCTTGATTAGATTATGATTTTCCAAATGTTCTGCTTTTACTTTCTTACTAATTAATGCCAATAATTTTCCACAATAGATGTTAGGATAAATTGGCTGATACTTACCCACTTTTTGCCTCCCTCCCTTTTTGAATAGGATGTCACATTAGCAGTTTTTCAATCCTGTGGTACTTCTCTAGAATCTAACAATTTTTGGAAAATTACAACCAATGCATCTACTATCTTTGTAGCCACTTCTTTTAGGATTCTCGGATGCAGACTAGCAGCGCCTGGGAACTTATTTGCCTGTAGCCCCATTAGTTTGTCTAACACTACTTCTTTAGTGATAGCGATGGTACTTAATTCCTCACCCCTATTCTTTAGTATTAGTGGTACATCCAAAGTATCTGTAAAGGCTGATGCACAATATCTGTCCAAGTCCTCTGTCATTTCCTTGTCCCCACAACAGTCTCTCCAGATTCATTTCTAAGGGCTCTATGTTCACTATGATTTCGCTCTTCCTTTCTATGTATATTTAAAGAAACTCATTGTCAGTTTTTATATTCCTCGTTTGTTAGCCCTCGTAGTGTATTTTCTCTGTCTTTATTATCTTTTCAGTCATCCTTTGCTAGATTCTGAAATTATCCCTGGCTTTGGGGCTATCACTGACTTTGTCTTCCTGATATGGTTTTCCTTCCAATTGAATAGTCTCCTCGACATCCCTACTTAGCCATAGTTATAATCTTTAGAATCAAATCTTTCTTAGAATATTTCCTCTGGGATGTATTTTTGCTAACAGTCATGAATTACCTCTTTAAATGTACATTAGTGCAGGCTTACTGTCATTCCTGCTATGTACCTACCCAATTTGCTTTAGCTAACTCTATCCTCACTGCATTATAATTTCCTTTAAATCAAACACAGTTGTTTGTGACACAAGTTTCTCACTCTCAAACTGAATATTAAATTCTAGCATATAATGATCACTACTTCCTAGGGGATCTTTTACTCAGAGGTCATTCATTAAACCTGCTTCATTACCCATTACCAGACTCAAGATAGCCTGCTTCCTGACTGGCTCCATGATATATTGCTCAAGGAAAGTATCCTGAATGCACTCCATGAATTCATTGCCATAGCTACCCTTTCCAATTTGATTAACCCAATCAGCATGAAGAATAAAACCATCCATACTTATTGCTCTATTGTTTTTATCTGTTCCTATTAGTTGTTGATTTATAGCCTTTCACAGACAGTGGCTACTGTTTGAGGGTCTGTGCACAACTCCTACCATTGTCTCATTCCCTTGCTTTTTTTTTAAACCTCTGATCAAATGGACTTTACATCATATGAGCCTAGATCATCTCTCACAACTATCCTCATTTCATTCTTATTAACAAGGCTACCCCAACACCTTTTATATCCCTTCTGTCTCTACAAAAAAGTCAAATATCCCTGAATGTTAAGATCCCTGTTTTGATCTCCTTGTAACCATGTTTTCATAATGGCTATGAGATCATATTCATGTACCTCAATTTGTACCATCATTTCATCTATCTTATTCCGAATGCTTTGCGCATTAAGATAATTAGCCTTTAAATGTGTTCTATTATCGAGTTTCCCTACACTTTTATAGTTCCTCTGTCCAATCTGACATTCACATATGCTGTCCTTTCCTTTTTTTTTGGTAACAATCAACCCATCACTAATCTGCAAACCTACCTTTTCTTTAATCTTTGATTTTCTAATTTTCCAAGCAACTGAATCCATGCCTCCCCCACCCATGAATTCAAACCCGTTTCTCCCCCACTAATCTTTCAGCCATGCTTTTACCTCCTTAATCTTGTTGACCCCAAACCATTTAGCTCATTCCTCAGGGAGTAAATGGAGATTATTACCTTTTTGGTTCTGCTTTTTAATTAAACTGCTAGCTACTCATATTCCCTCAGCAGAACTGTTTCCTCTTTCTACCTGTATCATTGATATTTACATGGACCACAACAACTTGATCTTTCCCCTCCCTTCCTCTGCAGCCCAGGTGAGAGACCCTGAAGGTGGGCACCAGGCAGGCAACACAGTCTTCAGGCCTCTCAATCCTGGCCACACAGAACAGTATGTATTCCCTTGGCTATACTGTAATAACTCAGGAAGCCCGATTGGAAAGGAACATCTTCTATTGTTGAACACCAAAATAGAGCCACTACTTGTGGTATAAATAGGCTACTCCCAACCTAGGACAGATATCCCTGGGTCTGCTTTATTTTTATTTCACCCATTTTTCTAATCAGCTATTTTAGAGATATTATTACACATTTCTGGAGCAGGTGGGATTTGAATCTGGGCCTCCTTGGTCCAGGGCAAGGGATACTACCAATATGCCACATGAGGGCCCCTCAAATAGCAGAGGATGATTTCAATCCGTTGACCTCTGGGTTATGGATACAGCATGCTCTTGCTGTGCCATTCTGCTCACCCTTCATGGCGACCTCATGTAGTGTGGGAATTTGGGTTTACATATGTTTTTGTAATCAACCTGTGCAGAGATTTTATTACATATGCCTGGAGCAAGTGGGACTTGAAACCAGGCCTCCTGGTCCAAGGGTGGGAACACTATCACTGCATCACAAGTGCTCCCAAAAAATGATTTGTTTAGGTCATGGGTCTACTTTATAAAAGACTCAGGTGATGAGTTCCAGCCAGGCAAACTGTTGCCTATCACTAAAGGGACTCATACTCAATAGAAATCGTTGGAGAAACTGAGCAGGTCTGGGATGATCTGTGGCGAGAAAGTAGAGTTAATGTTTCAAGTCCAGTGAGACCCTTCTACTGAAAGAAGGTCACTAGATCTGAAACATTAATTCTGCTTTCTTTCCACTGGGGCTGCTAGACCTGCTCAATTTCTCTGGCAATTTCTGTTTTTGGTTTAGATTTCCAGTATCTGCAATTCCTTGGTTTTTTTGAACTAATACTTGATGAGTACCACAGGGAGATTAATTAGATGATTCCCCATTGGCCTTAAATGGGTTATCACATCCCTCTACCTCTGAATCCAAGGGTTCCCCCTCACTCCTGAGACAATGGAGCCTCTTGCATCTTTTTGCTCTTGGTCCCTTTCCTGTTGCTTTCCAGGTCTGGTCAAGGGATGTATAATAAGTAGGAGAATGTCTCTTCTGTGAAGACTGTCAGACAGTCACTGCTGTGGGTCTGGAGTCAAAGAATCACTGCTGTGGGTCTGAAATCATATGTAGGCCAGACTGAGTAAGGATGACGGATTTCCTTATCTAAAGTACACAACTGAACCAGATGGCTTTTTACGACAATCAAAGTGGATACATGGTCGCTATTAGACTAGTTTTTTAAAAAATTCCAGATACTTTTTAACTGAATTAAAATTTCACCATCAACCATGGTGAAATGCGAGCCGGCAGTCTCAGAACATTCACCTGGGGTTACTAGTCCAGGATGTATCTGCAGGAGTTCCTCACGGTAGTGTCTTAGGCCCAAACATTTTCAGCTGCTTCAACATTGACCTTCCTCCATCATACTTGCATACATCAATTAGAGGATGATAGGAGGCAGTGTGCAGGTTTGTTAAAGATTTATTGTAGCTTTTTTAGTTATTACAGTCATTGCATTTTACTAATATAAGATTTTTATTCATGTTCTTTCATTAACATTCAAAAAAACCAAACAAAAAATATGCAATCTTTTTTCCAAACAGTTTTTTAAACGAGCTTTTCAGGGACTATAGTGAATGGCTGAGGTATTTTTATTCTAAATTCAGAAGTTAAAAGACTATATGTGTTTTAGAGGGGTTTCTTTTTTAACACTGCAAAAGTTTTTTTTGAAAAACCAAACATTTTTTTAAAATTAAGGAGTTGTGTTTACATTTTGGAGAGTCCTACATGTGGTCAGCTCTGGAGAAGATTTGTTTTCTTCAAGGAAATTATTGAAGAGGAGTCTTTTTGTAATTCGGCTAATCAGCTAATTGGTTAATGTTATTCAAGTTTTATATGTTTGATATATTATATTTTTAATGTTTTCCATTTTAACATTATTTTCTAGAGGTCATGAAAGATTGTTTATTTTATATATAAGGTGTTATTGAAAGTTCCTTTCTTAGTCTTAATGTTATTAAAGCCATATATGAGGTACAGAGTGAGATGGTTCGTAGATTAAGAAAAGTTATTACACAACAGGATCAGTCAGATAGATGGGTGAGTGTTGGGAAAGGTAAGGAGGTAGTTCAAAAGTATCCAGTGGCTATTCCTCCATCAAATTGATATTCAGTTTTTGGAACTGTGGAAGGGGATAGTCTCTACGAGGAAAATGGAAGGGGCAGTCAGTTATGGACACTTAGAATGATTCTTATGTTAGGCAGCATTTGACTCTCCTGTCAGAGACAAAGACAGGAGACCGTAAATTTAGGATGGTTTGTTGCTTTCCTGGTGCAAGGATTAAGGATGTCTCTAAACGTTTCATGCATATCGTTAAAGGTGAGATTAAGAAGCCAGAAATTATTGTATACTTTCATAGGAATGACATTTTTAGGGAAACATTAAAACAGTATAGAGTGAATTTAAGAGGTTAGGCAGAAGATTGAAAAACAGAACCTTAAAAGTAGTAATTTCTGGTTTACTCCCAATGCCAAACTCAGACGAGGGAAGGAACAAAAAGTTAAAGGAGATAAATCAATAGCTGAAGAGCTGGTGTATTGTTCAGGGATTCAGGTTTTTGGACAACAGTAATGTCTTTTGGGATAGAAAAGACCTGTTCAAAAAGTATGAATCTAACCTAAACTGGAAAGGGACCAATATCTTAGCAGGGAGATTTTCTCATCCTATTAAGGGAGACTTTATACTGACAGAGGGGGAGTGGAGAAATTCGAAATAGCAGTGTAAACAGACGGATTGATGAGGAATGTTCTGAATGTGAGGAGAGCACATCAGTTAGAAAAGAAAGTCAGATGGCTAGAGTATGTAGTACCTCTGAAGAACTAAAATGCATTTATTTCAATGCAAGGAGTCTTACAGGAAAGGCTAATGAACTCCGAGCATGTTTAAGGATACGGGATTGGGACATCATAACTATTAAAGAAACCTGGCTGAGAGGTGGATAAGACCAGCAGCTCAATGTTCCAGATTTTAGATGCTATGGGAAGGATAGACAAGGAGGCAAGAAAGGAGTGGGGTGGTTTTTTTTTGATTAAGGAATACATTACAGCAGTAACTAGGGAAGATATTTTTGAAAAATTGTTCAGTGAAAATATATGGGTAGAAATTACAAATAAGAAAGGAAAGATCAGTTTGATGGGATTGTAATTCAGGCCTTCCATTGTAAGAGGGAAATTGAGAAACAAATATGTAGGGAGGTCTCAGATATATGTAAGCAAAATAATGTTGTAATAATGGGGGATTTTAATTTTCCAAATATAGACTGGGGCTACCATAGTGTTAAAGGTTTGGATGGTGAAGAATTTGTCAAATGTGCTCAAGAAAATTCTCTTTATCAATATGTGGATGCTCCTACTAGAGAAGGAGCAAAACTAGACCTTCTTTTGGGCAATAAGGCAGGGCAGGTGACTGAAGTAAAAGTCGGGGAACACTTTGGATCTAGCAATCACAATTCTATTAGTTTCAAAATGGTTTTGGAAAAGGATAAGCCTTCCATTAAAGTTAAACTTTTTAGAGTAAGGTAAATTCTAATGGTATGAGACAAGAACTTTCCAAAGTTGATTGGAGTAGACTGTTCTCAGGTAAAATGATGTCTGACAAGTGGGAGGTGTTCAAGAGTGTGATGACGAGAGTTCAGAGGCATTATGTTCCTGTTAGAGTGAAGGGTAAGGCTGGTAAGTCTAAGGAACAATGGATGAATAAAGATATTAAGGTTCTAGTCAAGAATAAAAGAGAATCTTATATTAGCTATAGATAACTTGATTCAATTGAATCTCTTAATCAATATGAAGAGTATAGGGGCATTCTTAAGAAAGAAATCAGGAAGGTGAAGAGGGGAGTAAAGATAGCGTTGCAGATAAGGTTGAGGATAATCCAAAGAGATTCTGTAAATACATTAAGAGCAAAAGTGTAACGAGAGAGGGGGTAGGGCCTCTTTAAGATCAAGGAGGTCATCTCTGTGTTGAACCCCAGGAGACGGGAGAGATGCTAAATGAATACTTCACGTCAGTTTTTACTTTGGAGAAAGAAATGGAGTCTAGAGAATGCGGAGAAATAAACTTTGATGTTTTAAAAACTATTCATGTTACAGAAGAGAAAGTTCAGGAGGTCTTAAAGAATATAAAAGTGGATAAATCTCCAGGACCTGATCTAATATTTTAGTGTTGGGTCAGCGGTAGATTCATAGAACCCCTACAGTGGGGAAACAGACCCTTTGGCCCAACAAGTTCACACTGACCCTCAGAGTATCCCACCCAGACCCATCCCCTAGTAACCTACCTAATCAACACTAAGGGCAATTTAGCATGGCCAATCCACCTAGCCTGCACATCTTTGGACTGTGGGAGGAAGCCCACGCAGACACGGGGAGAATGTGCAAACTCCACACAGACAGTCATCCAAGGGTGGAATTGAACCCAGGTCCCTGGTGCTGTGAAGCAGCAGTGCTGACCAGTGAGCCACCGTGCTGCCCAGGATATAATGTATCCTATAATGTATAATGTATCCAAGAACATTATGAGAAGTAAGAGAGGAAATTGAGAGACCCCTTGCAGAAATATTTGAATCATCTATAACTATGGGTGAGGTGCCTGATGACTGGAGGGTGGCTAATGTTGTATCTTTGTTTGTTTAAGAAAGGTTGTAAGGAGAAATCAAAGAACCATAGACCTGAGAGTCTGACTTGAGTTTTGGGTAAATTGTTGGAGGTGATTATATGATAGAATTTATGGACATTTAGACAGGCAAAAATTGATTAGGGATAGTCAGCATGGTTTTGTGCGAGGAAATCATATCTTGCAAACTTGATTGAGTTTTTTGAGGAAGTTACCAAAAAGATTGATGATGGTAGTGCAGTAGACATTGTTTATTTGGATTTTAGTAAAGCCTTTGACATGGTTCCACACGATAGACTAATTAGTAAAATTAGGTCACATGAGATTCATAGTGAGTTTGCCAATTGGATACATAATTGGCTTAATGGCAAGATAGAGAGACTAATAGTGGAAGGTTGCTTTTCAGACTGGAGGCCTATGACCAGCGGTATTCCACAGGGATCAGTTCTGGTCCTCTTTTGTTTGTCATTTATATAAGTAATTTGGATGAAAATATAGAAGGATATAGTAAGTTTGCGGATAACACCAAAATTGATGGCATTGTATGCAGTGAAGAAGGTTTCTAACATTAAAAGGGATCTTGATCAAATAGTTCAAAGGGCTGAACAATGACAGATGGATTTCAATACAGATAAATATGAGGTATTGCATTTTGGCAAGTGTAGGGCTTATACAATTAAATGGTAGGGCCTTGGCTTGTGTTGTAGAACAGAGGGACCTAGGGGCGCAGATACATAATTCTTTGAAGCTGGTGTCACACGTAGACAGGGTGGTTACAAAGGTGTTTGGCACTTTCGAGTTTATTGCTTAGTCCTTTGAGTATAGGAGTTGGGAAGTCAAGATAGCGTTGTACTGGACATTGGTGAGGACTCTTCTGGAATACTGCGTCCAGTTCTGGCTACCCAGTTATAGGAAGATATTGTCAAGCTGGAGAGGGTTCAGAACAGATTTACCAGAATGTTACCGGGTATGGAAGGTTTGAGTTATAAAGCAAGGCTAAACAGGCTGGGACTTTATTCACTAGAACGTAGGAGGTTGACAGGCGACCTGATAGAAGTCCATAAAATAATGACAGGTATAGATAGAGTTAGTGATAGTTGTCTTTTCCCTTGGATGGGGGATTTCAAGACTAGGGGCACATTTTTAAGGTGAGAGGAGAGAGATTTGAAAAAGACATTTTCGGCAAATTTTTTACACCCAGGGTAGTTTGCGTGTGGAATGAACTTCCTGAGGAAGTAGTGAATGCAGGTACAATTACAATGTTTAAAAGACATTTGGATAGATACATGAATAGGAAAGGTTTGGAGTGATATGGAGCAGGCAGGTGATACCAGTTTAGTTTGGGATTGTGTTCAGCATGGACTGGTTGGCCTGAAGAGTCTGTTTCCGTGCTGTATGACCATACAAGGTTAGAACTGGGGATGTTCTCTGATGACTGCACAATGTTCAGTGCCAGTCGTCACTTCTCAGATACTAAAGTAGCCCATTTGCAGATGCAACAAGAGCTGGACAATATCCAGGCTTGGGCTGACAAGTGACAAGTAACATTCGGGCCACACAAATGCCAGGCTATGATCATCACCAATAAGAGACAATCTAACCACCACACCTTGACATTCAATGGTTTTAACATCTCTGAATCTCTTACTGTCAACATCCTGGGGCTTACCATTGACCAGAAACTCAACTGATCGCACCACGTAGACTCAGTGGCTACAACAGCAGGTCAGAGGCCAGGAATACTGCGACTCACCTCCTGTTCACAAGGCACAAGTTAGGAGTGTGACATGATACTCCCCACTTGTCTGAATGGGTGCGGCCCCAACAACACTCAAGAAGCTTGACACCAAGCAGGACAAAGCATCCCGCTTGATTGGCACCACATCCACAAGCATCCACTCCACCCACCACCAACATTGAGAAGCAGCAGTGTGTACTATCTACAAGATGCACCGCACAAGTTCACCAAAGATCCTCAGACAGCACCTTCCAAACCTACAATCACTTCCATCTAGAAGGACAAGGGCAGCAGATACATGGGAACACTACCACCTTCAAATTCCCCTCTCAGCCACTTACCATCCTGGCTTGGAAATATATCGTTGTTCCTTCACTGTCACTGGGTCAAAATCCTAGAATTCCTTCCCGAATGGCATTGTGAGTCAACCCACAGCAGGTATACTGCAGCAGTTCAAGAAGGCAGCTCATCACCACCTTCTCAAAGCAGCAAGGGATGGGCAAGAAATGCTGGCCAGCTAGCGGTGCCCACATCCCACCAATGAATAAAAAATACTTACCACACCCGCGCTGTCTCCAATTGGGGTAGACATTCAAACTGATAGTTCAAAACTCAAAAAAATTCTGCTGTGAAAGAAAGAATGAGAAGAACGCACTATCCATGACTAACAAAGCAAGTTAAGAATTACATCAAATTCAAAGGGAAATGTACAAAATGTAAAAATTAGTGGTGACCAGAAGGCTGGGACAATTTTAGAAACCACCAAATGATTAGTAAAAGAAAATGGACACTTTCAAAAATGACAAAAAGCTAGCAAGAAATATTTAGAAAAGTAAAAGTTTCTACAAATATGTAAGAAGGAAAAGAATAGATAAAGTAGGTACTGATCCTTTAGATAATGAGACTGGAGGATTATTAGAATTGAGGATACTCACTTGAGGCTGCTGTTTACCATGATGAAGCTCAAAGCAGAGAGTTCATTTGGAATTTTTGTGTCAGGCATGTAGACAACGTTTCTCACTCAACACAGCTGCTTGGCTGTAATCAATTCCTCAATGTTGGGGATGCAGGGTTGAGAGCGGATCCTGATATTAGAGTCAATTCATTAACAGAAGTTGCTGGAGACATTCAGCAGGTCTGGCAGCTTACGTGGCATGAAAGTAGAGTTAACATCTCGAATTGAGCGATTCTTCGTCAGTTCAAAAATTTGTGTTTTTTTAAAGATCTCCACGATCCACATTTCTTTGTTTTATTATACTGATATTATAGTGCCTGTCATGTCACTAGATGTGCAGGATTTTGTGGTGTTATCATTTATGACATTTCTTTTGCGATTTGAGGTATCTGCTGTACATTGTTTCCAATCTATTCAGAGGAGCTGATCATTCTGGTCCCCTGTACATCATGAGCTTCAGTCCTTTGACATTGATTTTCCTGCAAAAGTGCTTCTTCCTTTGCTGTTTTGGGTCAAGAAGATCGAGACAATGCATTGGATTAGGTGATGGTGGGTCCAATAACCATCAGCTCCTGTCATGACATGAGTGCTGTAAACATTCCTGTGGTCCTTCACTTGATCAATGACATAGTCAAGCAGACACTAATGTCTGGAGCACAGTTGTGGCCAGTGAGGCCTTGTATTTATTTCGCTGATGAAATGATGTATTCGTTTTGACCGAATCATGCTCTAGGTATTTTGTTGGGAGAAGGAGAAGCTTAGAGACAGAGCCCATTTTGTACAGCATCTGCACTCTGCACGCGACAAACGACAACACCTTCCAGTCGTCAATCATTTTAACTCCCCCTCCCATTCTCTGGGTGTGTCCATTCTGGGCCTCCTCCAGTGTCACAGTGACACCACCTGCAAACTGCAGGAGCAACACCTCATATTCCGCCTCAGGAGCTCACAGCCTGACGGCCTAAACAAAGAATTCACCAGTTTTAAAATCTCCCCACCTCCAGCCTCATCCCATGTCCAATCCTCCCTCTCATCCCCACCTCGTTGACCTGACACAACCTGTGCATCTTCTCTTCCACCTATCCGTCCCTCCCTCTTCACTGACCAATCCCCACCACTCCATCCCTGCACTCACCTATCACCAACCCACCTACCTTCCCCAGCCCCACCCCTCCTCTCTCTATTTATTTTCCAGCTCCCTTCTCCCTCCCCCATTTCTGAAGAAGAATCCCGACCTGAAACGTCAGCTTTCCTGCACCTTTGATGCTGCCTGGCCTGCCGTGTTCCTCAAGCTCCCTACTGTATTGTTAACAAAATCAGAAATAGCCAATTAACCAAATTTGCTAGACCTATGTGAGGTGCTGCTGTCATATCATATGCTGTAGCAGAGTATTGTGCACCAGTCTTGCATGCAACAATTTCATAACTAAAAATCTCCAGACAACACCCCTCCCTTGGCTTCCTATCTTCAGAGGCATCATTCCCTCACAAATTCACCGACTCATCAATGCCCATAAGCTGGTCATCCATGCTGCACAACTACAACTCTGTGATGAACTATTCAATCCATATAGAGCAATCTTTCTGAGCAAGATCTATCAGCAAATTTCCTTCGATTCCAAGAATGGGAAATACAAGAAGTCACCAAAAAGTTCCTTGTGATAAACCCCATCTGTCGAGTGGCACTACCATGGTGACAGTGGTCCTTGTGGAACAAATATAGGAAAAGCTAGAGCCCTATGCATTCAACCTACATTACTACATCCTCAACACAAGCCCTTTATGCACTTGTGGAGGGGTATAAACTATGCTGCACATTAGTAAGGAGAGTCCCCTCCGAGGAAGAAGTGGCAGACTAATTACTTTAACCTCAACAAATGAGGAGGCTGATTTGATTCTGGGAATTTGCATTTTCTATATAATAATAGGGCATTTAGGAATAGACAACAAGTGCTTGGAAGGCCAAATAAAAATGTGCTTCCGACAAAGTTGTCACTAAAGGATCTGAACAGACACTTAGGCTGCAGGCTTCATGAAGGGTAACGTAGCCTCCATGTTTCACTGTATTGTTTCAATGCTCTATGTGGTGACATACTTGATTTCTGTTCGGCAATTTATATCGAGGTAACATTAGCATATGCATCCACATGCCATCCTCCCATACAAATTTGCGCTTCCAACATCGAACGTTCTTGTATCTTCTGCACACAAGTGGTACAGTGGTGCCAGGCACAGGAACTGGGAAAAAAAACCTTTCTGCTATAAACTGAACTTTGTTTCCATAATATTTGTAAGTAAGCCAAGTGACTTTAAATGCAGAGTGTATTGCTGGCAGTAAAAGATGGAATCCATAACTGCCAACTCATAAAAAAATTGGAAAGTAACTGCTCCTAAAATAGTGTACCCCTAATCTAAGACCTGCCATGAATTTTTATAACTCAAAGCATCACCTGCCAATTGTCTTAAGTTATGAGGTATGGCACAGTGACTGGATTTGTCAGTGCATTTAGTTGATTATGAGTGTGCGACTCTACATGCTACAGTCAGGAAAAACAAATGCATTTCAGTAACACCTCAGAAAGCGCAAAATAAAATGCAGTATAAAGAATGCATCCCAATGTCACTTGCACTGATTTAAAAAAGATTAAATCGATTATTGATTTAGGAGACAAATATTGGTCAGTAATTTTAAAAAATCATAGATTTCATAGGCGATTTTCCACTTCTTCAAATTGACTTGCAAAAGCCAAAGTACTAGTAAATAGTACGATGGCAAGGATGACAGAACCAGAATTAGACGTTTGGCAAATGGAAAGATACTGCATCCAAAATCCCAGTTTCACATGGCTGCTGTTTCAGCCATCACAACATAGTACCTCGACTGTCCACTGTAAGATTGCACACACATTGTGAATGAATTAACCATGGCACTGACAGAAGACATGAATATTGATGGTGCAACAGACTAGTTCAGGTTGGTGGTTATACATTTGATTTGAGGTAGAATAGACTTTGTATATAATGGCATTTAGTAATTTCACAAGATACCAGATGAAAACACAGGTGTGGGATTTTCCAGCAGGCATCAGAATCCTACATTCATGGAAATGGGCCCCATGTTGTGTGGAAAACATATACAGCTGTGATCGTCCCTGAATTAGCCAACTAATGGCTAAGGGGTGGAACATGGTTAAATCAAGGATGGAGTAGGCTCTCAAAACTGGAAGTAGCAGGCTCACCAAGCTCGAAGTGCACTCTCCCCAATGTTTTGAAGTTTCCTCGAGGGCGCAAATCTCCACAAGGTGGATGCAGCTGCAGCTGAGGCAGCCAGGAAGGGCTTCAAAGCTCACCATAGTGCTCAGGCTGTGCTGTTCCTCAATACCTAAGGGCCTATAAGTAAATTTGAGCCTCAGACAATAGATCTTTAACTAGTTGAACTTGTTAACTAAAAAAAAAACAAAAGAACTGAGGATGCTGTAAATCAGGAACAAAAACAGAACTTAGTGGAATTACAAACCACTAATGAAGCTGTACTCAGCAAAACTGTTGGAGCCGTGGACTGATCAGCTTTGTCTAGTATGACAAGTGGAGTCCACAGCGGTCTATGCTGGGGCTTCAACTTTGTACAATTTATGTCAGTAACTTAGATGAGGGGAGTCAAGCATGGTAGCTGATAAGTATATCGCAAGGAAGACATGAGAAGTTTGCACACCGATGTACATTGGTTGAGTGAGTAAATGAGGATTCTTTGCGACCCTGACCATATATTTTAAACCTAATACACTTGTGAATATCGGATGAAGAGTTACACTGGACTCAAAATATTAACTTTGTTTTTCTCTCCACAGCTGCTGCCAGAGCTGCTGAGCTTTTTTCCAGCATTCTTGGTGTTTGTTTCAGATTTCCAGCATTCACAATATTTTGCGTTTATTTGGAATTCTCTGCTTCAAAAAGTGGTGGAAGTGAAGTCATTGAATGTTTTGAAGGGAAATGTAGATAGATTCTTACTAAACAAACAAATCAAATATTGTTGGGGTAGATAGAAATATGGAATTTGAAACATGAACAAACAAGCCATGACCATATGAAATGTCAGAGAAAGCTGCGGGGCTAAATAGCTTGCATCTGCTCCTATTTTGTATGTATTATATCCATTCTCATCCACTGTCCATAAATATATACTTTACAATAGATGCTATGAGATATTGAACAATACCAGGAAAATTGACCAGTTTTTCTCTAATGATGAGGTTAATTATAAGGACACTCCACTCCTCTCCTCAATACAGTTCTTCCCAAGATTATGAATTCACAGTCAAACAACTGAAACTTTCATTATTTATGATCAAGTCTGAGATAGCATGATGATATATAGAAATTAATCTGTAGTCATTGTAAATTGATTGCTGGCAAATATACGGTTACCCAAGATACCGTCTTCTCAGGAAGGAAAATAACACAACCAGCAGCAGAAATAAGAACAGGCTAAAAAATACTGAAGCAACCTCAAACTTAAGAAAGAAGAGAATCAACCCACATGGATAATTTAAATTTTTAACAAATGTGCAGATGAAAATCCAATGAACAATACATGAAAAAAACTCAATTTGTCTCCTGGTAGCCTTCAAGATTATGTATGAACAATATAAGAAACATTTTTGCCTCAGAGTTCAGAAGCATTTGGTGGAACTGCCAATTGATGCGGCAATCATAACTTATGTAAGGGAATATATACAAAAGCTATTTCTGAAAGTGAAAGAAGCTGTGTGTAAAAGGCTTTACACTTTGTAAGGAGTGTTTTTAGTTCCGTTCTCTATTACCTAGTGTAGTTTTGCCTTTTATATTGAATTATTTGAATTAATCCATTAAATCTAATCAATCAATCTACATGCATTAAAGTTTGAAATGAGCTATTCCACCCACTGAAGTGATTTTAAATTAATTAGTTTCTGTAATCAAAATCCTCTATCGTAGTTATTTGTCATCTTTGTCAGCCCCAAAATTCTGTGAGGGCCTGTCAGCTACCTGTTCTCAAACAAACAGCATGATTGATGAAACTGTACTAAGTGAAGACTGAACTTTCACTAATTATAGAGTCTGTACAGCACAGAAACAGACTCTCCAATCCAACTCGTCCAAGCTGGATATCCTAAATTAATCTTGCCCCACTTGCCACCATTTGGCCCATATTCCTCCAAACCCCTCCAATTCATATACCCATCCAGATGCCTTTTAAATGTGGTAACTGCACCAGCCTCCACCACTTCCTCTGGCAGCTCACTCCATACATGCACCACCCTCTGTGTGAAAAGGTTGCTCTTAGGTCCCCTCTAAGTCTTTCCCATCTCACCTTAAACCTATGCCCTCTAGTTTTGGAATCCCCCACACCGGGGAGAAGACCTCGTCTATTTATTCTATTCATGCCCCTCATGATTTTATAAACTTCTATAAAGTCATTCCTCAGCATCCAAAGCTCCAGGGAAAATAGCCCCAGCCTTTTTAACCTCTCCCTATAGCACATACCCTCCAACCCTGGCAACATCCTTGTAAATCTTTTCTAAACCCTTTCCAGTTTCACAGCATTCTTCCTACAGCAGGGAGACCAGAATTGAATGCAGTATTCCAAAACTAATCAACTAATCCACAACATGACCTCCCAACTTTTATACTCAATGCACTAACTAATAAAGGCAAGCATACAAAACACCTTTTTCACTAACCTTGTCTGCCTGCAACTCTACTCTCAAAGAACTGTGAACCTGCTCTCCAAGGTCTCTTTGTTCAGCAACACTCCCCAGGACCTTATCATTAAGTGTTTACATTCTGCCCTGATTTGCCTTTCCAATGATGCAGCCCCTCACATTTATCTAAAACTCTATCTGCCACTCCTCGGCCCACTGGCCCATCTGATCAAGGTCCTGTTGTACTCTGAGGTAACCTTTTTGGCTGTCCACCACACCACCAATTTTGGTGTCATCTTCAAACTTACTAACCATACCTCTTATGTTCACATCCAAATCATATATATAAATGACAGAAAGCAGTGGACCCAGCACCGATCACAGAACATAGATCCTTGTGGCACGCTGCTAGTCACAGGCCTCCAGTCTGAAAGCAACACTTCACCACCATCCTCTGTCTCCGACCTTTGAGACAGTTTTGTATTCAAATGGCTCGTTGTCACATAAGGTTTTGAAATACGCAAACTTTACACACTTTGGATATGCAATTTCACATTTTAACAGTGATTGATTTTGATATTTGACTTAAGTCCCTTATTTCCCAGTGTTAAATTCTGTTCTATCAGCTGAGTGCCAGATTGAGCATATCCCTGAATGCAAAGGAATGGAGCTGAGTCCCTGCCTGTCTCCTCCAGTCACACTGGCATCACTGGAGAAAATATCCCTGCATTATTAAGGATTCTACAGTGCCAATAAAAATGCTAAGAAACAGAAAAACATTTATCTTCATTGTTGGGCTTTTCATTACAGATCGTCCACCAAATGTCATGGAAAGCAATTAACTGCGGAATACAGAAAATCTCTTACTTTCACAAAGTGTCATTTCACTCTGTGTATATGTGGCAGACTTCTTTTTTAAACAGGAAATGGTATAAGCAAACATAGGATACCCAATTTGGGTTGAATTTACAAATTGAGCAACTTAAACTGAACTGACCTAATCCAGGTTACTTCAGGTTTGCAACAGATCAAATAGTTAAAATGGTCAACAGATCAAAAAGAAATTCAGCTAAGTAATTTCTGTACAAGGAAAATTGTGTGCATGTATTCTGCTTATGGTAATTGAATCAATTTTTAAAAATTTCAGAAGGGAACAAATGCCAAAGTGCTGCACAAAATTTGCAAAACCTTAATTTTTTTAAGCCACAAAATTTGTTGACCAGTCAGAATAATTCATATTATAATAAGATAAAACTGGCACTGTAATTTGGGGTTTTACCCACTTAGCATGAGATAACTGGAGCTGATTTTCCCAGTTGGCATGAAATAGCTTTATCCAGGTTGACAAGCCCTAGGAAGCACAGCATCCCCACTCTAGATAAGCTGTTTAGTAAAACTCCACAATGTCCTTACATTTATGAATCTCTAAATTTTTTCTGATGTCAACTTATGCCAAGATTCTTTTGGCTTCAGTGAACGGTGTGCATTAGTATAGTGTGGGTTTTCACTTCATATTCCAAGCAAACTCTAATGATTTGAACCCCTCAATAATTTGATTAGAAATTTCTAAGCTTAATGATGTATTTCATACATCTGAATTTGCTGAGCAAAGACAATGCCAAATGCAAATGCTAAGAAGGACCACTTGTCACTGCTTAGTGGCCTCTAAAAAAGTCTTCTAAAATTGCTTTTGACAAATTTGAAATGCAGAAAGTATTTATACACTCTTGAGCAATGAGGCAAAGTCCAGAAGCATTTTTCATTTGGAATCAGGTTTGCATTCTTTTTATCGAATTCTTACCAATGGTTTGAGAGGACTGGAAACACTGACATTTTTATGAGAACAGCAGTAGCATTTATGGACTTTCTAGTTCCTCCAGGAAGCTTTCATTCTTTCCTACTCAGTCAAGAAAGAAAGAAGAAAGAGCCACAATTATGTCTAGCAAAACATTCCTGCAGTAACTGTAACCACAGCATGAAACCACACGTCATTAAAAGCAATGGCTGCCAGGTCAGTCCAGAGAGCACAGACAGTTCTTTTCATAAGAGAGCTATCTTCAACAATGGAAGCTACCAGTTGTGCATTTCTAAGTACTGTAAAAATCTACCTAAATGAAAAGGCACTTCAACCATCCCCATCAAGGAGTGAACATGATTAAATAAAGTTAATATACATATGCAAGTCAAAGCAACTTCTGCTTGGTTGGGAAGGTGCATTACATTCAATGCCAGGATAAATTCCATTTGTGTATTTTTCTTTCATCAGTGAGAAAAATATGAAAATGGAATATTTTAAGTCTGAATTTTTTATATAAATATTTTCCTTTCCTTACGTGTTCAGTTTTGGAAATACACTTGGATACAATAGAGAGGCACTGTTCTTTCATTCCCAGTCTGTAAAGTAGACAATGAAAATACGACTTACATTGACCCCAGCCAAAAGTTGTAGCTCAAAAGGTATAAACAGAGGTCAGCACTGCAATTTAGATGGAATGAAGGAAATTTTTAAAAACTAATATGGGTGAGGTACAGACATCTCAACTTCTGGCACAGCACATGTTACTTAGTGGCAAAGCAATTCTATACAGGCTCCAGGCCTCCTCCTCCAATTTTAGTTGAAGAAAAACATTGAAAGGCCATTTCCAGAGACTTAAAGAAAGGGTGAAACAGCAAAGCTATTTTAATGGTAAAAGCAGTGATGCTACATGAACATGCAAGCTCAGTAAAAGTGGATTTTGTCATAATTTGGACTTGGCAGGAATAAACAATGAAGGTTATTGTTTATTTTCCACTGTCCAATGAGAATAGTGTTTGGGGTCAGATTTATTACAAGATTAAAGATTTGGGGATGCACAGTGGCTCATGGTTCGCACTGCTGCCTCACAGCACCAGGGACCCGGGTTTGTATTCTAGCCTCGGGCGACTGTCTGTGTGGAGTTTGCACATTCTCCCCATGTCTGCGTGGGTTCCCTCCGGGTGCTCCGGTTTCCTCCCACAGTCCAAAGATGTGCAGGTTAGGTGGATTGGCCACGCTAAATTGCCCATAGTGTCCAAGGGCGTGTAAGTTAGGTGGATTAGGCATAGGAAATGTAGGGTTACAGGGAAAAGGTCGGGGATGGTTCCGGGTGGGATGCTCTTCGGACGGGCAGTGTGGACTTGTTGAGCTGAATGGCCTGTTTCCAAACAGTAGGGATGTTATGATTAGCGAGAGATTGAACTGTTGAATATACGAATGCTTTCCTTTAAATCAAATCATAGCAAAGCCACAAAACTGTGTAAGATATCGATGACATAGCAGTTCTAGCCTGTAGCTCATTAAGTACTTTTCATTTTAAATTTTGTGAAATTGCTATAAGTGTGCTGATATAAATATTTTGCTTTGCAATGTTTATAGCTCAATATCTCTGCAGCATTTAGAATTTATAGACTGAACAGAACACTTCAACCATCAGAACATAAACAAGTTAGCAAAGACTCTAGACAAAAAGCAAAATACTGGGAGTTAATTATTTTATGTACCTACTTTTCAAGAGAATTTAAGTACATAATACAAATCTAAGTTATGTAGTTTAAATAGGTAAATGGAATTTAATTAGTCTGGTCATAACTTACTGAATGCTGTCAAAACTAATAACAGGAGTTGAGCTGTAAATCAATACACAGTTCAGAATAACACAAATTTAGCATTCCCAAGTTGTTTGCTAATATGTAGATTTGGCTTATTTTAAATTACATGCGTGGATAAGTGTGCTAGTCTGTTTAAGTAAATAAAAGGTAAAGTGGCCATCGTCCTACCAGACTGTAGGACTGCTCTCTCTTTAGACAGCGAGGACCGGTGGTGATTTAACCTGAGGATCACAACTCCTCAAGTGAGAGGAGACAGGAGGAGAATATTCTTCATTGTAACCTCAGCCAGTGTCTCACTGAAGTCATCCTGCCGACTAAGATAACTGATGCCCAGTTCTGTATGTAATACTCCAGGTCAGTGTCCTATATAAGTTCATCATAACCTAAAATGCTATTTAAAAATGATTCCTTAAGCAGCACACAGTTGACATCTTTGAATAGCCAGTTTGTAATATTTAAATACAGTGATGCAAATTCACAGAAGGTATAAATATCAATTAATACACTGATAAACACTTTTACCATCTTTCATGGTGCCTTGAATTCACAGAAGGACAACAACTTTCATTCTTAAAAGTATTTTGCTAGTCCTTTCATTAGTTTCTTGCTACCATTTATGCAACAGAAAGAAATGCGTGTGATAGGATTCATTTATAAAATATTCCTGCAGTGATGTTCTTATTCCCTGTTTAGTAATCAGAAAATGTCTGTTTCCTGGTGGCTCAGGGGCATTGTGGCATTGACTTTGGACTCTCTGTCATTTTAGGTTTCTGAAGCCAAAAATAAGGATAAAGAAAGCTAAATGTCAGGTTCCATCTTCTAATTTCCTACCACCTTTAAATATTTTCACATGCTTTCCAGAATAATTACTAGCAAAATTTAAATCTTTATTGTTAATTTGAGCAGATAAAAAAAGAAACTCAGGAGGTATTTTTAAAAGCAGCAGTTCCCAGTATTTTGTGTTAATCTGAGTTCTCCCACTGCGAGAAAATGTTTTTCTTTTCATTTTGGTTCCAGCAATATCTGTGTACTATGGCCAATGGTTACATACTGTTCTCTGCATTTTTCCCCCTCTGTATGTAGTCTAATACCTCCCACTGCTACATTTCCTTCTGCAGCCATAAAGATAAGGCTGCCGAATTCAAAGATTTCTATACAACTGCTGTGTAAAGCCTGATTAATTCAACACAGCAGGAATGATCTGGAATTTTTTACATGCAAGCTTTGGAGAAAACTAATTTTTTTGCAGGACTCCTATTTATTTTAACTTTTTTATAGCTTGACAGAGAAATGGGAATAAGACCAGATGAAACTGTTCTTTACAGCGGCTCTGTAGCTCAATAGTAAGCACTGCTGCCTCACAGTGCCAGGAACCCGGGTTCGATTCCACCCTCAGGCGACTGTTTCTGTGGAGTTTGCATATTCTCCTCAGAGTTCTCCAGTTTCCTCTCACAGTCCAAAGATGTGCAGGTTCAGTAGATTGGCCACGTTAAATTGCCCGCTGGGTGGATAGGACAGGATAGGGTAGGGGATGGGTCTGGGTGCGATGCTCTTCAGAGAGTTGGTGTGGACTCAATAGGCTGAATGGCTTGCTTTCACCCTGTAGGGATTCTGTGGATTCTCTATGGGTCTGAACCAGAATTGGAACTCTCAATCTGTAATGATGGGATTCAAGTTGAGAAAGCTCACATTTTGAGTTCAATGTTCCTCTCTTAGTTTCACCACCAAATTGGCCTTGCATCTTATACAGTAAATAATTGGTTTAAAAAAAGATGGAAAGTTTGATCAAGAACAATAAATGGATAGGAAAATAAACATTTACTAAAATAGAGGAACAAAATTTTATGGCATTTTTTTCACCATCTCTAAACATGGTTGAAAGAAAACATAAGACTTGTAATGCAAGAAAATAGAATGTGAAATCGCAAAGCCAGCAATTCACTATTCCTTCTTTTGTGATTGTGCTAAAGGTCAAAGGATCTGGGACCTGAAATTTATATCCATGCAACTAGATGTAGGGGTATGCTGGAATCGTCCTACTCCAGCAACAGTGTCAAAGATGAAACCACTCGCACTTTGCTATCAGCTCTGAACTATTTAATGCCCACTATGCTGTTAATCAGTTTGAGAAAAGGTTTCTGTCTCCATCAAGTAAAGAAGCTGGCCTCGGAGTGCTGCTAGCCGATTAAATACAGGACAGCTCTCTGGTCTCAGCAGTGTCATGACAAGCAGTGGTCACTGATGAGATCAAGTCTAGTCCCCAGTGGCAGCTGCCATACAGCTGTAGTTAAAGATATGTTTGGTGGGGAAGCGGTAGCAGGCTTGGAAGTCCCAGTGAGGTACATGGGGAACTGGTTTGGACAGGCCAAGAAGGAGGCGTTCTGAAAGGGGCTGGAGACCATGGGTGAGTAGATCCTCTGTTATGGGTACTATTCCACACAGTGAAAGGGACAGACATATAGGCATCATGGCAGAGTTCTGTAAAATCCAGCCATGGTTTCACAAGAGACAGCACACAGAAACAACAGACTCTCCTTCTGTTACTTCCAGTGTGCTGTCTCACAATGGAAAATGTGCTTGTGCAGGCATTCATTGGAACTTTCTGAACTGATGCTGTCCTGATGCCACTCAGTCTAAGTTGATGAACTTAATTATTTGTAAATTGTACGTAAAAAGAAGGATCTTACGCTTTGTTATACAAGGCAGAGGTGTGACTATATCTTAAATGGTTTGTGGTTTCGATTTCTTATTTAAGGATGGATGTAAATTCATTGGAGGCAGTTCAAAGGAGGTTTACTAGATTGAGACCTGGAATAAATGTGTTGTCCTAAAACAACAACTTGGACAGGCTGGACCTGTTTTCGCTTAGTTTAGAAGAGTCTAGAAGAGTCAGGGTGAATTGACTAAGTGTCAGTCAATGGTCAATGAAGACCCGAAAATGTCTTGAAAAGTTGGGTATAAAAAGAATGTTTCCATTTGTTGGTGACCAGAACATATTGTTTTAAAATTATGGGTCTACCCCTTACAGCTGGGATAAGGAGATTTTTTTTTCCTCAAAGGACTGTTTGATTTTGGAATACTATGCCTCAGAAGATATTGCAGTCAGGGCCAATAGATATTTTTCAAGCAGAGATAGACAGATTATTGTTCGGTAGGGGAATCAAAGGTTATCAGGGGTTGATAGGAAGGTGAAATTCAAAAACAAAAGTGATCTGCCACGACCTTACTGAATGCTGGTGCAGGCTCAAAGAGCTAAACTGGGGAAAGAATTTAAACAAAGAATTAAAAGGGCTAAAAGGGGTCATGAAAAATTGTTAGCAAACAGGATTAAGGAGAATCCCAAGGCTTCTTATACATATATAAAAGCAAGAGGGTAGCCATGGAAAGGGTTGGCCCACCCAAGGACAAAAGAGGGAATCTATGTGTGGAGCCAGACAGGTAGCTGTGGTCCTAAATTAATACTGTGCGTCGGTATTCATCATAAAGAAGGAATTGATGGAGGATGATCTCACAGAAGGGAGTGTCGAATTTCCAAACCAAGTTGCTATAAAAAGGAAGAGGTGTTGTGCATCTTAAAAAATATTAAGGTAGATAAGTCCCTGAGTCCTGATGGGATCTATCCCAGAACATTGAGGGAGGCAAGAGAACAAATTGCTGGAGTATTGACAGACATCTTTGTATCCTCTTTGGTCACAAGTGAGGTCTCAGAGGACTGGAGAATAGCCAATGTTGTCCCATTATTTAAGAAGGGTAGCAGTGATAATCCTGGAAATTACAGGCCTGTGAGTCTCACATCGGTGGTAGGGAAATTATTGGAAAAGATTCTCGCGGACAAGATCTTTACACATTTCAAATCAAATGGACTTATTAGCGATAAACAGCATGATTTTGTGCAGGGGAGGTAATGCCTCACTAACTTGATCAAGTTTTTTGAGAAGACGATGTGGTTGATGTTTGTCTAAAGCCTTTGACAAGGTCCTTCATGGCAGACTGGTACAAAAGGTGAAGTCAAATAGTATCGGGGTGAGCTGGCAAGATGGAAACAAAACTGGCTTAGTCATGGGAAGCAGAGGGTAGCGGTGGAAGGATGCTTTTTGGAATGCAGCATTGTGAGTAGTGGTGTTCCACAGGAATCAGTGCTGGGACCTCTGCTGTTCGTGATCTACATAAATGATTTAGAGGAAAATATAGCTGGTCTAATTAGTAAGTTTGCGGACAATACAAAGACTAGTGGATAAAAACTGAAAGAACTGCGTATGCTGTAAATCAGGAACAAAAACAAAGTTGCTGGAAAAGTTCAGCAGATCTGGCAGCATCTGTGAAGGGAAAAACAGAATTAACGTTTTAAGTCCGGTGACTCTTCCTCAGAAGATTAACGGAATTGTGGATAGTGAGGAGGATTGTCAGAGGATACAGCAGGGTATAGATCAGTTGGAGGCACGGGCAAAAAAATGGCAGATGGACTTTAATCCAGACAAATGAGAGGTGATACATTTTGGAAGGTCAAGAATAGGTGGAAATTAAACAGTGAATGGCAGAGCCCTTAGGAGTATTGATATGCAGAGAGATCTGGGTGTGCAGGTCCACAGATCACTGAAGGTGGCTGCACAGGTAGATAAGGTAATAAAAATAGCTTACGGCAAGCTTGTCTTCATTGGAAGGGGCATTGTGCTTAAGGATAGACAAGTTATGCTGCAGCTTTATAGAACTTTAGTTAGGCCACACTTGGAATATTGCATACAGTTCATGGTTACCACACTACCAGAAGGAAGTGGATGCTTTGGAGAGGGTACTGAAAAGGTTTACCAGGATGTTACCTGGTATGGGGGATTTTAACTATGAAGAAAGGTTGGATAGACTTATGTGTCTTCACTGGAATGTAGGAGGTTGAGGGGTGACCTGATGGAAGTTTATAAGATTGTCAATGACATGGATAGAGTGCAAAGTAGGAGGCTTTTCTCCAAGGTGGAGGGGTCAATTACTAGGAGGGACAGGCTGAAGGTGCGAGGGGAAAAGTTTAAAAGAGATGTGCGAGGCCAGTTTTTCACACAAAGGGTAGTGAGAGCCTGGAACGCACTGCCAGAGGAGGTGGTGGAAGCAGACACAATAACAGCATTCAAGAAGTGCCTGGACGAATACATGAATAGGAAGGGAATAGAGGGTTATGGATCCTGTAAGTGAAGACAGTTTTGGTATGGAAGGGCAAAATGTGGTGGCACAGGCTTGGAGGGATGAAGGGCCTGTTCCTGTGCTGTATTGTTCTTTGTTTTGTTCTTGATTTACTTCTGCTCTTGTTTCAAATGTTTGCATGTTACATTACGCAGCTAATTCGGTGTATTCACTTGGTACTTACCAAAGAACATGAGCACAGCTGCAAGAGGCACATCGCAGAAGTGTCATTTAAAGGGCAAGGCACTCATCTTGCAAGCAAGATGATTTACCTCTGTTTTTTCCAATCTCTGGTAGTACTTGAACTATTTTTGATGCTGCTGAGATGAATTCCTGGATTTTGCTGGAGAAGGTACTACACCTTAGAGGGAAGGAAGAGGATTTAGTGAACCATCCACTTCAAGGCTGAAGCAAGCATGCCGTTGCAGTGCCTCTAGGTTTACAACGCAACAGGAGAGGAAGCAGAGGCTGCAGAAAGGAGAGGTTTTACACAAGTTGGAATCAGATTCCTCCATTCTACATGCAGAATGGCAAAAGGATATCTGACATGTCAACCAACATATCCAACACCTTTTCCTCAGCGTTTTTCTGGATTCTGTCACATTGATGTCTTTTATGGAGTTTCCCTTATAGAACTTATCTATAAAGTAAAGGGCAATGTTGCCCTTTACTAAACTGTCACAGAAACTATCTTTTTTTCCTCAGGTATGACTGTAGCCCTTTCAAACTTGCCAACTTGCACAATCCAAATTTATAACTGTTTCTGAGGTCTGTGCCGGTATCTGAGCTGGTGGCTGCAAAATTCAGATCAGGTGATGAAACCCTTCTTCAGTGCTGTGCTGAAGCTCTCTTTCTTTGTTTTTCGTCAGCCTGTGGCTGAGCAGACTGAAGTAATTCTTTTTCTCAATTTTTTCACAGGAGGTGAGTATTACTAGCAAGGCCAGCATTCCATTGTGTAATTTGGATTGAACTATGTGGCTTGTTAGTCCATAACAGAGAGTAGAAGAGTCAACCACATTTCTCTGTATCTGGATCACAAATTTAATAATAATTGTCATGGTCGTCATTACTGAAACTAGCTTTGTATTCCAGGGTGTATGCGTCAAATTCAATTTCAACTAATTCCCATGGCACAATTTGAACTCATATCTCCAATCCATTATCCTGGGCGTCCAGATTACTGGTCCATATATATTACCACTATCTAGCCACCTCCCAAAGTGCACCTCAGCAGAAAGATTTTAAGGGAAGGCTGTGGTAAGGATGGTATGTTTACACCATTATACTTTCTCATCATGTTAGATAGCAGGATAAAGGTGAATAGAAAGGAGAGGAAGGTCATTAGGCAGGACCATTCCATTAGCTTCAGTGTTCTCAATGACACTTCAGATTCTGCTGCAGCTACTCCCATGATGAAGTTAGCTAGCTTTTCCATAGGCCTTGTAATACAGCACGGAAACACACCCCTTGGTCCAATTAGTCCATGCCGACCATAATCCCAAACTAATCTAGTCCCGCCTGCCTGCGCTTGACCAGTATCCCTCCAAACATTTCTTATTCATGTACTTATTTAAATGTCATTTAAACGCTGTAACAGTACCCATATCCATCACTTCCTCTGGAAGTTCATTACAAACACAAACAACTCTCTCTGTTAAAAAAAAGTTGTCCCTCATGCCTTTTTAAAATCTTTCTCCTCTCACCTTAAAATACTCCCCTAGTCTTGAAATCCTGTAAATTATGGAAAGGCATTTCACCTTATCCATACCCCTCTTGATTTTATAAACATCTATAAGGTCACCCCTCAACCTCCTATGCTCTAGTCGCAGCCTATCCAGCCTCTCCTTATAACTCAAACCCCCCCCATTCTCTCTTCAATTGTGTGCAAAAATTGTAATGTGAGCAAGAATGTAGAATGTAGAATATCAGTGGTTGCGTCGCATTATGTTTGGGTGATTTGCCTGAACATTTGGAAGACTGTGAAAACAATGGGGTCCTGTTGTGAGACTGATATCGCAGGAATGTATGTGAGGGTAAGATGGTGTAGTTGGATGTTACACTAAACTCTGAGTGGTAGGAGTTGTGATGGATACGAGAAAGGACATAGGAGACGAGATGCACTCACTGACCTTGACCACTCACGTGAGACCATTCAAATTTATGTGGCATTCCTGTCAGGTCCTTAGATCTAGACTGTGACACTTGACTGCCACAACCATCTAAGGGTAATCTTAAAGGCCTCTTTACTCATTGCAATACCATTGTATTGTTATACCTATACGACAAGCCAATAAGACCTCTGGTGTTTTTGTAGAAAAGACAGCCCTCTCTCTTCCTTGGTGTTCAATCTTCCTTCTTGAGAATTGCTGCAATATCATACAACAGCAGTCACCTGTAATTCAGTCCAACCCCACCTTCAAGAGGGCGATTCTGTTTTAAGCGAGGCAGGTTGCCTGCACCAGCTGCTAATAGGGGAAGTCAACTGCCCCCTTGCAGTGTGCACAGAAGGCGGACAGTGAGCTCTGCTCAGACCAATGCTAAAATCAGAAATCAGCACCAAATTTGTGTGTTGCCTATATCCATGGCAATAGATGTCAGAAATCCTGATCCCTACACTCAAAAAGCAGTGTAAGTCAATTTCTAGCCCCTGACCTTCATACTCATAAGAGCTGAATTTTACTTTTTTTCTTGCTAACTTGAGTTTTTTGGAGGGCTTTTGCCACAAGAATTCCTTGCTTCGATGTCCCATTGTTTGGATGGCAATGTTTGGATGTCATTTGTGTGGGCTGCGACTGCTGACTGATCACTCTACTAAGATGGAAGGATGGTTAATGTCTCTCCCTTCATCCATGTCGCTGCAACTAAAATGACAGTTGATCATATAGCTGATGATGAAATATGAACATTTATTTACAAATGTGAGACGCTATAGTGAGGAGAGTGACATCAAGGTCCTTCGTTCCCTGTGGTCTTGCCACTGGTGCTGAACACCAACAGTAAAAGTAATGAAGTGCAGATCGGTACGCAAATCTATCAGACACTGAGTGTGTGGGATCTGCCTCTCCACAGCAGCTGTCATTGTTTCCGTGGAGCCAGTCAGATGCAAGTGTTCCAGAGTCAACACAGTACAATAAACGTGATCAACGCCTTCAACTTTCGATCCAGTTTCCCGAGCATTTCTGACCAACCTGCCTGCTGCTCCTGAGTCTGATTCTGCGTATTTTGAAGTTATCAATGATCAATACCATGGGAACCTCTTCTGTCCAGGCTGAGCAGATATCTGGTCCTGAGTGCCAGCGATCTGGGGTATTTCTTCCTCAACCAGCTTTGGACATGCACCACTGATGAGTTCACAAGAATGTGCTTCCAAGTCCAATCCAGCAAATGTACTTGTACTTGAGTTGATGGAGGCAGAGACTGTGCAGATGCAGCAGATGTCTGCAGAAGTCAAGAGAGGTAATGGATTGTGAAATAGGGTAGAAGCTTGAGCATCCTAAGAATAAATTCAGTGTAGTAAGGGGAGAGAAGCACAGCACTTGACAATGAATCTTACTTGGTTGTTGGGACATGAAGGTCTCAGCATCAGTGTCTATGGTCCTGCCCAACTAAGGCAAAGATTGTTTCCTCGTAATGAGATGCTGAACATCCACCATAAATCTTGACTCTCTGCAGCCTATTGTGGGCTGTTCTTTTTTCCCTCTATTGAGGTAAAGGAAGAGATGAAGAAAGATGGAAATGGCTGGCAGAGATGGCGCAGCTGAGGGAAGGTGGTCCTGTGTGAGTAAATAGTAAGTGCAGAGGGCATGAAGAGTTGGTAGACTGAGCAGAGATTGGGTGGGTGACAACAAGTAAGCAAAGATGCTGCAAATTGTGAGAGTGGTAGACCATAAGCCTTGGTGGGAAATGGGTGCAGGGACAGAGTTTGAATGAGTGTGAGATGGCAGAGAGAAGATAGTGGCACTTACCCTTGTGGAGCACAGAAAGTCATTAACCTTCATACTGCATCGCTGGGCACTCCTCTGGACCATGAACACCTCACTGACCCGGCGGTAACTTCAGACTAAGCTGGCAGGCTCTGGCACTTTGCTCTCTTCTGGCAGTCCTGAGAGAAGTGGATGGCCCTCCTCCCTTCCACCCATTCACCAGGATACCCAGGTCCCTATTGGTGAAGTGAGATGCTAACTTCCTTTTCTCAGCCATGTCCTTTAGAATTGTACAGAAATTCACTGTAAATGGTAGTTCCTGATTGTAGTATTTGACCTGGTGCACTGCTGAGATTTAAAACTGTCAATGGTGGTGCAAATCCCAGAAGGTCCCTTCTGTGGCGAGTACTTCTGTTGCTGGCAAGCACCCAATAATGGAAGAGCTATGCCATAGGGTTGGGTGCATGCATAATGAGGTGAGCAGTGGGGGATTGCATGCGATAACTTGTTGCAGCTCATTGAGAGAAATCCTTAGTGAAACACCCTGAAATTGACTTTTAGCTGATTTTGGTAAATTTCAGCCCTTTATATTTCCTTTTATTTTTGTAACTTTATCTATAAATGCAACCTTTTTTGCAGTTTCAAAATTGATCTAATTTCCCAAATCACCGATACAACCATAGCTTTTGATATATTCCAAAATCAGATTTTGAGACACACACCTGTTATGAGCATGCACTTTCAGATAGCTTATGCGAGTAGAGAGAAAAAAAAACTTGGAGAAATGCAAATTGCACACAAACTAAATGTACAGCAAGACAAAATCGGTAAATGTCAATTAAGAACATTGGCCAAAATTGTGCAAGTTGGTTTGTTGCCAGATATGAATGCTGAGGATAGGAGAGAAGGGTTGAAGATACATATCCTTAACAAATTCCACTTTAACTACAAATAAAAGTCCAGATCAGTCCCATTCTGAGGAATCTGTGCAAATGGCTCTGTACCCCACATTGCCAATAGTACAACTATATACTAAATGCATAAGGAATGAATGAGATTTTCTATTTGGGCAGTACCTAGAACAGCAGGAGAACACTGTTCCCCAGTAAACGTTTAGAAGTGAAATATTCAGACTCTCTGTGGTTTGCACACACAAGGTATATCAGTACCAGAAGAGAATCCCATCCTTTTCAAATAACACTCCACATGGTTTGAATGGCATTTACTTACATTTTTAGGTTTATTTCATCGATTAATTTAATTTTTTTAACATTTTAGTTTCATTCACCATTTGTTCTCTTTTTTGCTGTTAATCAGGCTTATTTCACATAGTGTGAAACAACCTCTGTTAATTGGATAATCATTCACATTGGATGTCCTCTTGCCCACTGCATGCTGGTGGAAAATAAGGTATCTGGAGGGTTCACCAAACGGACATTAGAGCAGGAGCAGAGAATTCAGCTACTCAAGCCTACTCCATCATTTTAGATCCTGCCTGATCATCTACCTCATTACAATATCAATATTCTACCTGCATGTCCCTTGATTAGATTAGTATATAGAAATTAACTGATCCCTGCCTTGAACACACTTGACTGTGCTTCCACAGTCCTCTGGGCTAGAGAATCCCAAAGATTTGCTATCCTCTGAGTAAAGAAATTCCTTCTCATCTCGATACTAATGTTACCAAATGGATTGCCCTTTATTTTGAGACTGTGTTCCTCTCTTTCTAGATGCTCTACTCAGAGGAACCAACTTTCTGCACCAACCTAGTCTTTGCCTTTTAAAGAATGTCATGTTTCAGTGAGATTGCCTTTCATTCTTCTAAGTTCTAGAGAGCCTGTCTCCTCAAAGTCTCCACACATTCTGTAAATTAATCTGATGAACCTCCAGTGGTCAAACCTCAAAGGAAACTTTATCATTCCTTAGGTGAGGGGACCAAAACTACCATAAAATCCAGGTGTGGTCTCACCAAGGTTGTATATAATTGAAGAAAGAAAGCACCTGCATGTTCGTTTTCAGTTACCTCTAGACAGGGACACCAAAGTCACTTTGCAGATTAACTGCTGCCAATCTCTCATTATTCAAGAAATACACTATACCTCTTTTCCACCAATCAAAGTGGATAACCTTATACTTGTCCACATAACAGTCTATCTGCCATGTTCTTGCTCATTCACTCAGCTTATCCAGATCTCCTTGATTCCTCCTGGCATAACCCTCATTCCATCCGTTCCCATAATGGTTTTGTGGTATTGCGAACTAGCCAATATTTAATTTGGTACTAGCGCCCAAAGTCAGATTATTATGTGGTAAAAGCTGGGGCCCACACATTGATCCTTGCCTTTGACAAGGTGTCGTGCAAGAGGCTTCTTAATATGGATAAGAGCCCATGGTGCTTGGGGCAAGGTACTTGCATGGAGGGAGGATTGGCTGACTGGCACATGATAGACAGTGGATTAAAGGGGTCTTTTTCAGGATGCCACAGGATGATTAATGGAGTTCCACAGGGTTCAGTATTGGGACCACAACAACGGCTGGGTACTCTGTGTCAGTGCTTGATGGAGTTTAAAAGAATGAGGGGACACCTCACTGAAACCTACAGAGTACTGAGAGGTCGAGATAAAGTAGACGTGGAGAAGATGTTTCCACTGGTAGGGGAATCAAGGACCTGAAGGCACAGCCTCAGAGTGAACTAGTAACACTTTAGAACTAAGATGAGGAGGAATTTCTTCAGCCAGAGGGTGGTGAATCTATGGAATTCATTGCTAGAGAAGGCTGTAGAGGCCAAGTCATTGAATGTATTTAAGACAGAGATGGATAGGTTTTTGATTGGTAAAGGGGATCGAGAGTTACAGGGAAAGGGCAGGAGAATGGGGTTGAGAAAAATATCAGTCATAATCAAATAGCAGAGTGGACTTGATGGGCCAAATAGCTTAATTCTGCTCCCAAACCTTATGATCCAAATTGTCATGGCCTATCAACCTGAGACTGGACAATTTATTCCCACTCTCTGCTTTCTTTCCATTAACAATCCATAATCCAAAGACAAAAGACTAATCCGAAAGGAAAAAAATTACATTATGAGACAAAGTTAGTGAGAAATATAAAAAGATAGTAAAAGTTCTATACATAATTTAAAGAGAGTTAAGAAAATGAGCATTTGTCCTAAAGGAAGAGAGCCTGTGGAATTAAAAATAGAAAACAAGAAGAAGAAAGATGAATTCAATAGGCACTTTGCATTGTTCTACAAAAAAGGAGGATACAAATAATATCCCAGAAAAGCATAAATCAGGAAATTAAGGTAGGAAGGAATTCAAGAAAATTACAATCACTAGGAAAATGGTACTGAGCAAATTGTTGGAGCTACATGCTGCCATGTCCTCATGGTCCTCATCCTTGGATTATAAAAGAAGTGGCTAGTGAGATAACTGTTGCATTAGCTTTAACTTCCCAAATTCCCCAGATTCAGTGAAGGTTTTATATGATTGGAAAATAGCAAATATAACTCTTTTATGCAAAAAGGAGACAGAAAGCAGGAAACTATAGGCTATTTAGAATAACATAAGTCATAGGGAAGAGATTGGAAGCTATTATCAAAGGTGTTAAGGCATGGGACTGAGAAAATTTCAAAGTAATCAGGTAGCGTCAACATAGTGTTGTGAAAGGGAAATCACTGCAAACCATTTTATTAGAGTTCCTTGAGAAAACAAGACATGCTGCAGATAAAGGGAAATTGGTGGGTGTAGTGCACTTAACTTTCCAGAAGGGATTTGATAAGGGTGCCATATCAAGGTTCTTGTGGAAGATAAAAGCTTGATTGTGTAACATATTGGCCTGGGTAGAAGATTGGCTAGCCAACCACAATACAGTTGGCAAAATTGGTTATTTTCTGGTTGGCAAGATGCAACCAGTGGAGTGTAATAAGGATCAGCATTGGTATCTCAACTTCTTAACATTTATATTGTTACAACACAGTGGTATCAAGCCAAACCTAATCAGCCAGCCTATCACTGGATTTGCAATGCATTAGAGTTAAAACATTCAACGACCCTCAAAATTATTCAATTGTACTTAACTAGACTTTACAAATAATAGACCTTGGACACCCAGTTTGTAATTTAAACAAGAATTAGTACTTTATTATGGACAATGTAGCTTTAGTTGAACATAGATGAATAACAAGACAATCTCGTTAACACTTACGATCTAGACCCAATTCCCTGATCACAAATCCCCAACTCACACGCAGACAGACACAGTTAAGGGACAATTTTTTTTAATAAAGTTATATAATTTGTCAATTCAATATCTGGTTCAATGATGAATATCAGGCCTTCATCAAATCCTTGGATGATAGGTTGCATTATCGGCAACTAGGACTGTATATCTTGCTTGAATTCCAAAGTCACCGATCAATGCAAACAGCTTATAATTAGAGAGAGCAAACGCAAGAGCCAAAAACACAGCTTCCCAGTCTAGCAGCTTCTAAAAGAAATCTGCCTCCTGCCCCAAAACCCATTTGGAGCCAATTTCCACTTTGTTTTGTCTTTTACAACATTTTCTGTGTTGCCTGGCCAGGACCAGATCATTCTTGACTGACCAATTCCATATCTAACCAACCGCCAGGCACTCAACACAGCAACATTTCAGTAACAAATTGTCTGCAATGTTCATACAGCAGTTATTAACCTGCATTATCTTTCCAAGCCAGCTCCCAAAAGCAAACATGTATTTTGTTCTCTCTTTCTAAAAAAAGAATCAAACTGCTGTTCAAAGTTAAATTCTCAACTTCAATTTACAGCTCTAAACCAAAATGAGAAAAATAAAAATAGTGATGAGCTCAACAATATAAAAATGACTTGAATCAACAGACCGAAAGTTTGGTTCCTAAATGTGCTGATGGTACAAAGGAAGGTAGCAAATTCAATTGTGAGGAGGTTATGAGACTACAAAAGGATATAGATGTGTTAAGTGAGTGGGCAAAAACATGGAATTTGGAGTACAGTTGGAAAAATGTGAAATCGTTCATTTTGGCAGGAAAAATAACAAAAAAAGCATGTTATCTAAATGGTGAGAGATTGCAGAACTTTGAGATGCAGAGAAAGCTCAGTGTCCGAGTGCATGAATTCCAAAAGGCTGGTATGCAAGTACACCAAGCAAATTAGGAAAACTAATAGGATATTATTGCTTTTTATGAAGTGAATATAATACAAAAGTAATTGTTATATTTCAGTTATACAGGGCATTGAAGTGGCTCCATCTGAAGTACTGTTTACAGTATTTGGTCTAGCGGTCTCTGTTTGAAAATAAAAGGTTGCCCACTTAAGACAGAGATGAGGGTCGCGGATCATTAGAATTCTCTTCCTCAAATATTTTGAATATTTTTAAGGCAGGGTAGATAAATTCTTGGTAAGTATGGGGATAAAAAAGTTGTCAGAGAAGCGTGGAAGTGTGGAGAAATCAGTTGGCCATACTCTTACTGAATGACAGAGCAGACCTGAGAGGCTGAATGGCCTGCTCCTGCTCCTAATTTGTACGCTTGCTTTGGTATGGGATTGAAATCCGAGTCTGTAACTCAGATGCAGTGACACTACCACTATGCTAACATTAAACTCCTTGACCAGAACACACTCAGTAAATCCTTTTAGTATTTTATACACCTAGACCAGTTCATCCCTCCTTCAACATTGAAGGGAATACAAGCCAAGATTGTTCATTCTGTCTCATAATTTAATCATTTAATCCTGCTGAGTCTGCAACTTGCTTTTCCAGAGCTAATATTTCATTCCTGAGGTATTTACAACTGTCACAATAATTATAATGATTTAACAACAGTCAGCCAACAATAATGTTCAGTCACTTGGTTAACAGAAAATGAAAGTGACCTATACAGCAGTTTTGATCTGTCCTCCCTTTAATTTGGCAATATTGTATACAAATATGATAGGAAAAAATTCAAACTCAGCCATGGTTTTTACTAAACTGAAAAACAGTTATAAGAAATGGATAATTAAAGATAATTTAAGAACTGATTATCAGATCCTGGATGGGATGACAATAAGGACTTTGCAAACAGTAATTGAATGCAGATTTTTGCCCAGTATAAATCACGATTTTTGTTACTGTTAAGAAAGGAAAAGACAGCACACTGAAAAGTGGTGTGAATACACTTAAATGATAATTCACTCAAAATGTGAGCAAAGTTTTAGCCGACTTTGATATGCTGTCGATGTACAAAAATGGATCCATTACATCAATGTTAGATTGTAAACTAAAGATACAGATTTAATAATGTTGAGACCATCACTTTTTTTCTTTTTTTTCTCATTTTAAGTTTGGAACGGTGAGCTGAAGTTGACAATCAAACTTGGAACATCAGCTTGTTTTCTTTTAATAAAAGAGACCAACCAATCTTAAATTAATCAAATTAATTATTATTGTAAGAACACTGCTGATGTTTCGGCACCAGGATGTGTTGTTCTCAAGGGCTGGCAACTGGTTTGATCGTGCATTAGTCAGTCAAGGGGAGGTCAGTGCTGACTATCCAATGACAGAGAATGTCGAAAAAGAAAGAGAAACCATTTATTGAACTGGTTTTGATTTCATTTCTTTGGGCACAAAGCTGTGTTTGGAAACTGCTGAACTGGGAATCTCTAAGTTTTAGTGAATATTCCTTGAAGCCTGCTAGAAACTGTTTGCACTAACTGGTGACTTCGGAATTCAAGCCATGTTCCTATAATACAACGCATCATTCAAGGATTCCATAAAGACCTGGTACTCATTCCTGAAACAGTTATTGAACTGGCAAATTATAATTCTTTTATTTTCTTTTAGTTTATCCCTTCACTGTTTCTATCTGTTCATCTGTGTGTGAATGGATGTTACGACCAAAGAAGATTGGATTTAAATCATAGACATTAATTAGATTACTGTCTTGTTAAGCTTCCTCTGTTTAAGTTACAGTATTAGAATAAATTATTCATTTTTGCTTAAACTATAAACTTGGTGTCCAAGATCTGTTGTTCATAAAGTCTGGTAATTTTGGATGTCATTCAATATCTTATTTTCACTACGTTGCAAATCCAGTGATAGTGAGGCTGATTTAGTTTGGCTTGCTGTCCCTGTATCAAAACATATGATGCAAACAGCAGGCAAACAAAATGAAAGTAAATTGCTCTTGTTACACAATATTGCAAGAATGGGAAATGAAACAGAAAGTCAATCATGAGAAAGCAACACAGAAATCTTCACAAAATACATAGACTAATTTTCTTCACTTCAGCTGTGTTACTCAGACAACTTTGTCTTCTGCAGTATTTTGCCCACTCTACCTGCTATAGGAATGCAACTTTCCAATATGACATTCAAAGATCAAGAGTAAGACCCACTACTCTCATAATTCTCATTAATATTCTTCGGTCAGTTACTCAAGATCTTGCAAGTTGTATTTTCTCCAACCCTGGGAGCAATAGGAAAACAAAATTCAAGAAATACTGAACAGCTTAGTAGCATAAGTGGGAGAAATTGATTTAAGATTTCAGGTCAGCAATCTTGCATCAAATATTGCTTGGGAGCTTTAGTTTTATTTTGATAGATTCCAGTTTATTATTAAAGCAGTGGAGCAGATGTAGATATATAGTGGCATGAAGTACTGGAATCGAATAAATCACTATTCTGAGTGATGGAGGTATGACACTAACATACCAAAAAGAAGTTATGGATTTTATAATGCCTATTCTACTACAGGCTCTAGCAAAATGGTTCAGCTTTGTGCTTTCTGCCATTCATTTCCCCTGTTCAGTGTTATTCAAGGTACTATTTAATATAAACATAAGAAATGGTTGTGATCATTTATAATAGATTGTAGCACTTGAGTTTAACTTGAGTTAACTCAGCCAACCAAATGCACCAAGCTAAGCAACAACTTGATTGATTTGATTTGATTTGATTTATTGCCATGTGTACCTAAGTACAGTGAAAACTTTGTTTACAAGCAGTACAGGCAAATCCTAGGAAGCAAGGACAAACAGATCATAGGGTGCATGGACAGAGTGAGGCATACAGGTTACACTGCGCAATAGGAGCACGAAGCAAGATCAACATTAACAAGATCACCATTTTGCAGTATCAGACCTATTTCAATTTTGCTCAGTTTTGCTTAAAATACAGAAAGACATCAAGGTGCATGATATTCTAGTGATGGTAATGAATTTAGTGACAGTAATAATTTTATCTGTAAACCTTTCATTGAGCCATTTATAGAGGCAGCGTATCTTTATACTCATAGAGGTCAGTTGATTAGAAGGTTAGAATACAATGCAGAAATGGTGTGGGCTCAATCTCCATTCTGATTATGGTAGTTCATAGATGCCTGTCTTGCCTTGCCCCATACTTACGGAGTGGTGCCCCTCAAGTTATACATAACCAATTGTCTCTCTTGAATACCTATGATCCTTTGACTTATTACCTTGTCTTTACATAAACATGAAATCTATTGAAAAGAAATCCTTATATATTTGTATAATAACAAAACGTTGTAACTTGACTTATGTGTGAGATTCCTAAGGTGGCTTAATCCTCTATATCCTCTTAAAACCTAGTACCGGACTAATTCATGTTGTTAGGCTTCAGGCATTTCAGTGCTAACGTTAAAGAAAATTGATAGAAAACAGGGTAACATATTGGACACGCGTCCAAAATGAGCACCATGTTGGCAGTGACTGTTCTGCAAACAATACATCCCAGCTTGCTTGGACTCATCTGAATGTTATAAATGAGTTATAGGCTGCAAGCAACCATCATGCTATAATAAGCTTCCTCAGGAGAGTGTTGGATGGTGCAGTTGAGAGGCTTGAAGATCACAGATGATCCAGGACCATTCGGTAGGCCAGCCAATGCCTGACACAACTAGATGCACATTCAGCCCACTCCCGTAACCAATGTAAGACCTTCATTTGCATAATTAAACAGCCTGATGCTCAGTTACAGGATTGCGTGAAAACGGAGTGAGCTTTGAACATTACTTTGGAAGCAAAGATATGCTAACTTCCATTTCCAACCGATGGTTGCCTTTTTCAGACTCAAAATGGCCAACTGTGAGTTGATTTTCTTTTTCCTTAATGATTCTCCTTGCACAAATCTGTGCTTCAAAACAAAACAAACAACATCATCCAGTTCATTCTGACAACATCATTCTATAATCTTGGTTATCTAAATGATTTATGATTTCTGTGACAAACTTCTTCAAACAAATTATCAGGATTACTCAAAGGAAGGGGTTCATTTTCAGGTTAACATCCAGTAGTGTTTCTTTATACGAACAACCATTTTTAAACATTGAACCTTGCATTATTTATTGGAGAAAAGCTCTTTGCACCTTTGTTAAATTTGGTTTAATTAGTAGCACTCTTGCCCAAATTCACAAGGTTATGAGTTCAAATCCCTCTCCCAGTTTTAAGTGCAAAAATCAAGACTGACAGTCTACGATGGAGTACTGTACAATTAGAGGTGCCATCTTCTGGAGGAAGTGTTAAACTTAGGCTTCATCTGCCTGTACTACAGGATGTAAAAAGATCTCACAATATGAAAGATGTGCAGGGGTAATATCTCTGGTATCCTTGCCAATATTTATCACATTGCAGTTTGTGGGAGTCAGCTGCATGGAAATTAGATGCCATGTTTTCTACATTACAGCAATCACAACACCTCAAAAGTACCTCATTGGCCGTAAAACATTTTCAGTGGTTAATGAGACATCCAGTGAACATGAAAACTTTTGTATAAGTGCAAGAATTTCTTTTTCTCTATGTCCAGTCTATTCAGCATCTGGCAATATTCGTGAATGCATTGAACGTTGACATGTATGTCCCTGCAAAGAGTTATACTGCAATTTTTGTGTTACTGCAAAGTAGTTGATATTTTTCAATGATACAGAACATATAACTCCAGATTAAGATCCCAACTCTGTTCTGCATCTGTGTAGACAGCATCAAACAGTTGTCTGACCTTGCATTTAAGCACTGAATAATCATCCCACACTTGCAGTGTACAACCTCACTCAACAAGAATAAGAACCTGAGAATGAAGGCTCCAGCCATGTAGCCATAATTATGTCCTGTACTCCTTTTGATGTATTCCCTTTGAGTGAGGCTTCCAGGTTGGCATTAAACCATCTTGAAGCAATCTTAAAAGATTCTGGAGAAACCACAATAATCTTTACATGTATAGTTAGTTTTTCATATATATGCCAATAATATTCATCCACAGAAAGCAATGTGTTAACATAACACCAGTAAGTGTCACTGTGGTGTATTTATTAGCATTCTGCAGAAGGCAATGGATTCAAGCTCTCCTGCTTGGCTCAATCCAATACTGAGGAATTGTACTGCTCAAGGCATAATCTTCTCAACAGTTGCTTTCCTTCACATACGTTGGTGCCATCAAGTTCCTCTTTGGGCAGATGATACTTGAGTGTAAACTGTGGCTCCTATATTCATGTCATACACTATCTCAGGATTTCCTCTACTTACACCAGGCATACATCAGCTCAGTTATAGGAGTGCTGATAGCACATGGCAGCTAACTTTCTGATAAGTGATCCTAGTATATGAGGTACTGTACCAGTTGGTTATGTTCATAAAATCAATATTAACACCTAAATATTGATAAACATGTTATTTGTCTAAACTGTGACTTGAAATTACAGAATAAGAGCATTATAATTCCTTTTAGACATTGTATATTTAACATTTTAAAAGTGCCTTCAAATTTCAATAGCATATAAAAAGGCATCATTCCCCATCATTGTGAGCTTACTTTGTAATTCTCCATCATATCATAAACTAACAGAATAGGCAAGCAACCTTCACCCAGACTTGTATCAGTATTATGTTAGGACTTTCCACTAAAACATATTTGCATTAGACCAGAATGCCTGGACTCTTATTTTCTATACCTATCTATATTCCATTCAATGCTTCTTCTGAGAATACAGTCACAAACAGGAAGTTACCTTCAGATTAAGGTTTCAGGTTAATTTTTAACCAGATCATTTCTCTCTACCCCTTTACACTTCTCCCAACATCACTGACCCATGTCATTGCAGGAAAATCATATAAATTGTGGCTGTTGACTATTTCATTATTTTTATATCACAATTTATGACAAAGTATTCCAAATTCTGCCTTGAATTTTTTTTCAATTACTTGAAAGTGCTTATCATTCAGTTTCCCACCATACAAGGAAAATTTTGTTGCTATATTTAAATACTGTTATAGTTTTGGTATAACATTCTTTTATGGAACCTTAGTAGATGATAAATTATCTTAAATGAATGTTGCTACTGTTTTTTTTTATTTTAATAAAAGTAGCATGAGAATCATTACATGATAGAACAAAAAGTCAGATATTCAAATAAACTTACTGTAGCAACCAAGTTGAAATGAAAAGGTATGAGAAGACTTTCCCTTTCTGGATCAGAGGCTGATGTTTGTTTTAACTAAATGTTCCTGACTTTTTATTCCAAAAACTAAACTTTGAAATAAAGGCTTACTTTGTTTAAAATGAAGCTGCAAACTGTTGGGGGAGGGAACGTTCTTCACCATTTAAAGCCCTGCAAAACTAAACGAAAAGGAAGTGACAGATGAGAATAGATTGCCTGAAATATTAACTATAGCTATTGAATGGTATGAAGGAAATTTTTTTATGTTATTGATTATACCAATCATGAACGTGGTACAAATAGCTAAATATTTTACATAAGATATCTGGGCCTATGATCAGATTCTATCCATATCATGTGATTTATAACAATATCCCATCCATAGAGTGCCTATTCTTGAATTTATTTAATGTAATTAACAATAATCAATGTAAACCTCAATATCAAATTAGTGCCCAACATCCACATTACTAAAAACACATTATACAATTAAGGTATTTAAAATGCACAGAAACAAGTAAATATTTCCATCAGTTATCTGACTGAATTCAAGTTTTAAAAGAAATAGTAAAGCAATATATTTGTTGTAAACAATACTTTACAAAATTGCTTGGTTAATAGGCATAGTAATTCAAAGAACTGTTTCATAATTCATTGAATGTTGCAGAGAGTTCTGACTTTAAACTCTTGGAGGAGGAATTCAAAGAAGCTCTGTCAAGCTGCTTGAATTCTGTCCAATGTCAAATATTTTAACACTTAGATTATTGTATTTAAACTGTGCTACATTTATTACTGTTTCAATCTTCTAATTTCCTTACAAATGTTCCTCAGTTTTAATTTTAAGCATGTTATGGTTTCCTTAACATCTTCACTCATTACACATTGCTGATTTGTGACTGCATTGCCCATGGTGTTTGATTATTTAGACAGTCTTATTTTTTGGCCTTAATAGGTTAATACTGAATTCTATTCCTTTTTTAAAACCAGGTAATGGTATGTTGTTATGAGTTTGAAATTTGATAATTATTTTAATCCATTCTTTTAACAGTTTATTTCAGTTTATTGCACTGATCTACATTAAAGCCTGGAATAGTCTATATAGTCTTGCTGTTTTGAAGTGAAACTGGAAGGCCAAATTTCTAAAAATGAAATGAAATGGCTCATTGTGCAGACACAGTGTTTCCTTTTAAAATGCTACTACAATTGTTGGTTGTGGTGTTCTGGTGGAAATCCAGACAATGCTTGCATTAGTCATACAGAAAATGATCCAATGCAGCTATAGGCAATAGAAACTATTTATATGATACACCTGGAAATTTGGGCAGTTAACATAATTCTACTGTCAGTCACCGGGCATGACATACTATGGTAATGTTACATCTCAATGCACAGAATATTTAAATAAAGACAAATAGAATTGGCTAATAAAGTATGCACAAAGCTTAATTTTCAGAATTTAATGGAAGGCCTGTGACAAGCAACAAGAAGGACACTGTTTCTTTAATTTTCAGCATTTCTAGTTACTTCCATACCTGTCATTTTTTGTCACATTGCCATAAGTGGCTGGCAGCATTAAATGAAGAGATGAATTTTACATTCATAACATTAACCATTGCTTGCCAGCTTCTTGAAAAGAATCACTGTGCTGTTCCATATATCATATTACCACAGTACTTCCTCAGGGTATGGAAGCAAGAACAGACAGCTCTGTGTGTTAGCTATGTGTGAAAAACTGGAAATCAAAATGGAAAATTTAATCAGAGGACAGAACACCATTCATTTTTCTTAAATTCCATGAAATAGCTTTTCAAAGTTAGCATTAGGCTTCAGTATATTAAATTTTAAAAAACAGTATGAGTCATATATTGCAAATAGGAAAACCTTTTTTGAAGGTTTTTAACCTGGCAAGGAGCCAATAGCGAGATTTGCAGAGGTAAACGGCTAGATGCCTTCATGGTATATCTACCTCAACTGCACTTTTGTAAAAAAAATCAAGTAAAGCCTGGAAACGCCATCCCAATTGCTACAAATGGGAAATCCAGATGATCATAGAACTGGGACCGAACTAACGCATGATCTGTCTACATAAGGCAGATGTCAGCTTCAAACATGATTATCATCAAGGATCAAAGGTGAAAAAAATTTAGGAGGCAACGTTGCCTAACTACACTTTGAAGTAACAACGTTTTGTCTGCATCTCGGTGAAATCTAATAATCTGAAAATCCCAATGTAGCAGTAGAGGAAAAGAAACTACTGAGGACAGCATTAAAATCAACTTTTTCAATCATAATACTGTCACATGAAGATCACAAACAATTCATCTGAGAGGCCAAATCTTTGACTGAACTATTAACTATTTGATACATATGCAACATCAGTTGCATTTGTCGAATTCCAAAATAGTCCTAAAGGACTGATGCTCAGAAATGCTTCATTCAACCAGATTGGCTGAAAGGTTATTCCATCTCTCACAGGGAGATTACTTGCTTGCATAGAACAAAAGAGAAAAAAAAGGATATTTTCCTCTATTTGGACACAATTGTTGTTATACTGTTTCAGATACACTAAAACTATCATTGATAGATTGTTTTGCCTCATTGTGTAAAATGGTTACAGAATGAAATTAGCATTGAAATCGATTAATTGTGGAAAACTATTATTGGAATATCAGAAGCCATTTTCTGTATGTAGGTCTGACATCAGTGTTATATATCACCTACAAGTTATACAGTAGCTTGCATGATGATTTCTAGGTGTATTTGTAACAGAAGAATTAAGGAACTGAATTTCCTGACAATTTCCAGTGTAAATTATTCCTTATGTTGTATCACAGTCTGCTGCAACTTTTGCACCATTCAACCATTGCTCTTTGGTGAATGCAGTTACAATGTAATCACAATAGCCCTGCATTTGTAAAATCAATGCCAACACAAATTTGCTGAATTTAAGCCATGCTTCATGTTACTGCTGCACAGACTGAAAAATAATTATGTGGGGCCTGAAAGCAGCTGGATTTATGGACATCTATTGTAAAAGTAAATTGTTTCATGGTCATGTTAAAAGACAAAAATAAAGGAATGTTTTATTAATTCATTAGGTGCAGGCATTGCAGGGTAGGCCAGCATTTATTGCCTATTTGGTATGGATGCACCCCAGTTGCAAAACTGTCCTAATTTTAAGTAACTTAAAATGACAAGAATATGAATGAATATGAATTTATGTTAGAAGAGATGCATTCCAATGACACAGCTGCTGTCATTTATAAGTGTGATGTTCAGGGCAATGGATGGGGTCTTTAATTATCTCCAGATACTGTTGCATTTGATCGGTGTTTTGATAGCAAGTATATTCACTATATAGTTGACAACTTCAATTTACAACATGGTCTGAAGAAGACTGTAAACCGTGAGGTACCTGACTTAAAATCACAATGCCTTGCACCTACGTATGTCAAAAATCAGAATCTTTCTGTGTTTGACATATCCAAGAAGTCAGTGACTGCTTCAGGTTGAATGATCTGCAATTTATCTGAACTGGTCAGTTCAGATCCATGGTGCCATATCTGACCTTGAAATGAGCTTCCGAATACATATCTGCAGCATCACTGAGACTGCCTATTTGTATCTTCACATCGGCCTTGCCTCAACCCATCTGTTAAAACCCTCATTCATGTCATTGTTACTTGAATATTCCAAGACACCCCTGGCTAGCCTCCCATGTTCTCGGCTTTGTGAACTTGAGAATATTCAATACGCTGGTGCCTGTGTCCTAACTCTTGCCAGATCCCATTCACTCATCATCCTAATGTTTGCTCAGCTACACTGGCTCCCACTTAAGCATTGCTTCAACTTTAAATTCTCATCCTTGTTAATGAATCCCTCCCTGCTCTCATCCTTTCTTATTGCTGTATTCTATTGGATCTTGAAACTAAATAAATGTTTAAGAGCAAATGAATATCTTTATTAAATTGGGAGAAGATTAAAAAGTAAAAGGCCATGAAATGTTTATCGGCAAATATCAGGTTATCTGTCTATAAGCAATGAAAAACTCAACAGTTCGATCTTTTGGCGATGTTTCCTGCACATTCCTATTGAAATGCATTTCTGTGTTTTCTCAATAGATGAGGGTTGTCTGATTCTTCCCATTTAACTAAGTTATCTATATTTTCCCATTTGATGTGAACTGTCTGAGTCGTTATATTTGAGGAGTTATTTAAGACTGTTGACTTAACTGGCTCATACACAACAGGCCATTTGAAAGTCTTAACCACACTGTATATATATATATATATAATATACATATGTATCACACTTTTATAGTATTCTTCCTTATTTCACTCAATATAAATCAAGGCTATTTATCTTGCTTTTGACATATTAATCAATTGCTGTCAGTGAGTTTGCAACCGTTAAATATCAGTTGTTTGTAATGACAAAAGCTTAATTATACCAGCTATATGAACCGATGGTGTTGGCTGCTATCCTATAATGAGTGGCTTATATGGTCATCCATTGGGACAACTGCATTACCGACAAGGATAAAATTGGGAATGATGGAATACTCACGTTGATTGATACAGTTAGAACTCAAACATTCAAAAAACCCAACCCTCCCAGGGCAGAGCCATTAATTCGACTGGCAACTTTGTCACTGGAATCATTATTCAATCCCTACATTACTAATACACATTAGCCACAGTACAACTTAGAGGATGTACTGAAGAAACTTATGAAGGTTACAGAACCTCCCTTTCCACTGTCATGAGTACTCAGAAGGTCCACAGCAGTAATGTTGTAGGAACATCATTGTCTTCAAGTTTCCTGGTAGTTCATATACATAACTTTATGAAATATCGTCATTACTTTTCATCACTCTTGCAATATTGTAGAACTATTATCTTATATCTTCCCATTGTGGAAGCCCCATCACCTACTCAAGAGATGTGCATTACATGCGATTTTATTGGAGACCTCCACAACAAGAGTACATATGTAAAAAAGGTGACATTATTGTCATCTACGATACAATTGGTTGTTAAGAGAGAGTTTTATACTACTACATGTTTTGGCAGAAGGGAAATTATAATGAAATTCTGCGAAGGTTCATGAATCACTGCTTTCTAGTTAGAGTTTTACTCATTTATCAACGTCTTCTACTTTCTATCTCTTCAATAGATTATAATCCAATTTACTAAATTAATGTTAGTTTAACTTGCTTTAATCTTGTTGGTAATATTGAGTGTAATATTATCAAAAATATGAAAATCTAATTAAGAGATTATGCAAACATTTGAGTTATGAATTTTCTGTACTGTCAATGCTCACATTCCCAATTCATTTCATTGGATTTTTAAAAAGTGGAATCATTTTCAATGATCTTTAGCTCCCAGACATGTATTGGTAAAACATCTGAAATAGAGACAAGAGCTTTCAACTGATTTGGGAAGAGTGTGCAAAGACTGATGAACCTGAAGCTTCATGTATATATATCTTGGAAGGTGACAGAACATGTGGTGATAGTAGTTAGCAAAGTGTACGAGGTCTTCTGTTCATAAAAGGAGGCATTGAGCACAAAGGAAGGGAAGTAATGCTAAACTTTTATAAAGCTTAATTTAAGCCATACCAAGAGTACTGTGTCCAGTTATGGTCACTGCACATTAGGAAGGATACGAAGATCCTTGAGAGGGTGCACAGCGGATTTGCAGGAATGGTTCCAGAGATAAGAGTTAGCTATGCGGTTAAGTTAGGAGAAATTAGCGTTGTTCTCTCTGAACCAAAGGGGTTTGAAACAGAAGATCTAACAGAGGGTGTACAGGATTAGACAATGAAAAATGATTCCCATTATTCCATGGTATAACAAGTTGGGGACACATACTTAAAGCATTTTGTAAGAGAGAGATGAAGCTTGTAAGGGAGAGCATTTTATGCAGTATGTGGTAATGACCTAGAAATCATTGTCTATGAGGAAGTGACAGTGGAAACAGTCAATTTAAAAAAAAACCTGGATAGGCACTTCTGATAAATAAACTTGCACGGCTACAGAAAGAGAGTGCAGAGTGCGACTGACTGGATTGCTCAACATGTATGAAATGGGACAAAAGGCTTCCACTAATGCTGCAATGACTCTTTATATCCAATGTTAAACAGAATCTTCAGGATGGCTCCATCTCTAAAACTGAAAACATCCATAGGGCTACCTTTATCATTATTATTCCTCTGATCCTGACCATGCTCCCCTAGTGCACTTTTCCCCTGTATTTCACCCAGAAGAAGTAACATCTGCTGGATTTAGTGGACTATATTTCTTCCAGTAATGACTTATTACTTGAAAACATAATAAGTGAAGTTCTCACTAAGAATATATATTTTGCTTCTTGGAAATTTTAATTTAGAAATCCAGAGGAAACTGAAAAATGCTTATAATTAAAAATGTTAAACATGTGTTCATAAAGGACTCTGAAACTGGCTGTGAAAGTTAAAATAAGCATCTTGGAAATGTGTTCAAGGTGATGGCTGAAGATAAACAAGAAACAAGGAGAATAGAAGACACATCGTATGTGATCCAAACCAGAAATCAGGCTTACTGCATTACAAGAGCTGCTTTGTGAAAGCAACTGAACTGCTAAAGGAGAAACCTTAATTTCAATCCAACATTTCTATGCATTGTCGTTGCTCAATACATAAAAACATTGGGTTGGCTATTACACTCCCTCACCAGCCTGTTTGGCCATGGCTTGGGTGACTGATAAAATAGAGTGCAAGGCCTGCCTCCTGCTTTCCTGCCCATTCCATTAGCCCAAACCTCATTTTATGAAGAGGCAGAGGCATTGGATGGCTGGCCAAGGCTTGGGTCTATTGAGACCCTCAGGTGGCCATTTAATGGTCATTAATGCTCCACGGGAAGGCCCATGCCAAGAAGATTTTACTGGGAAATTTGGAGTCAGGCAAGAGGTGTACATCCTTTCAGGATTCCCTGTGGTGACTGGAGGCACGTTCACCAATATCATATCCTTCTTTAACCCTCTCTAGGGCCTGACAAAAAGGCTCCACCAATACCCCTGACTTACTTTCAGTTTGGCCTCCATAACTTTCCCTTCATCAGGGCTGGCTGCAGGTACAGCAAATGACCACCGCTCAAATTTTTAAAATAGTACATTCGGTACCAGCTTTACTCTGGGTGGGCTCTGGTGGGGGTGGGCATAGAATATAGCACAGCACTCAATTAATCCATTACATAGGAAGCTTTCTATGGTGCATGAAGAGGCTATTTACCATATCTGTGTTGGCCAAAGAAAGAGCTGTTATTCCAATCCAAACTTCTGGCTCTTGATCTTCAACACCCGAGAGTGGCCTATACTCAAGTGTATATCCAAATCTTTTTTTACATGATGTGAGTTGAAGCTCTACCACACTTCTTAGGCAGTGAGTTCTAGAACTCCACTACCCGTTCTGTGAATGAAGGTTTTTCACATTTCAAGATCAACACCCTTGATCTTTTACACTGAATTTATCCCAGCTCATGTTTGGTTAGTTGAAATACCCTTCAGGCCAAATTCAGTGGTGGACTCTAATACTAGATGCATATAATTATAAGTTGGAACACCGTTCAGGAGCCAAGTAGAAAATGTGGATGCATTGAATCACCTCTCATTAATAGATATAGTGCTGGTGATACTGTCACTGGAACAGTCTGTCATAGTTTTAAATCTTCTGGACACACTTCCAGTCATGGCTGACAACATCATACTTTGGACACAGAAAGAGCTGGCCCTGGGAAAACTGAAACAGCTGGTGGTGATGGAGGAAACAAAAGGGCTGTCACAATCAGAACTGAAACCTTGGACCCAGAGAGACCAGATCACGGTTGAGGACAGCATATTATTGTGGGGAGCAAGAGTGGTTGTCCCCAGCAAAGGTCGCCCTCAGATACTGGCTGAACTCTACCAGGGTCATCCAGGGATTTCCAAAATGAAGATGTCAGTGAGAAGTTATGTCTGGTGGCCCGGATTGAATGCAGGCATACCTGCATTAGGAGGCAGTGCCCAGAGTGCCAACAGGGACAAAAATTACCGCCAGCAGCTCCCCCAAATTCATAAGAATGGCTGGGTAAACCCTGGACTCGGTTACACATCAATTATACAGGTCCTTTCATGAGCTCAAAGTTCTTAGTCATTGTGGATGTCCGCTCAAAATGGCTGGACGTGCGTAGATTCATTCGTTCACACATGGACAACGAAAGAAAAGCTGTGCGCATCTTTTTCAATATATGGGCCTCTGGAAGTGTTGGTCACAGATAATGGGCCATTGTTTACCAGCAGGGAATTTGAATATTTCCTGAAGTCAAATGGTATTTGTCATACGAGGACAGCTCCATGCCATCCATCATCCAATGGTGTGGCAGAAAAAGCAGTCCAAACTTTGAAGACAGGCTTAAAGAAACAGCCTATGGCTTGACTAGATACCAAACTGTTCTGGTTCCTATTTGATTATGGGACCTCCCTCAAGCAACTACAGGAATAGCTCAAGCAGAGTTGCTAATGGGGAGAAGACTCCATATAGGATTAAATCTGGTTTTCCTGCAGCAGGGGGAAGGGAGGGTTGAAATGATATCAGGAATGCCAATGCCAGACACAAGAGTCTGCTAAGTGAGAGAGACAGTTTACTTCCGGGGACAAAGTTTGGTGTATGAGCCACAGGAATGGTCCAGAATGGGTAAGAGGCAAGGTCGACGTGACATCAAGTCCAATGACATAAAGTTTAGGTAGATGCAATGGTTCTGTAGAAACAGGATGGACCATACAAAAGCTGTAAACTCACAAACGATGTGGGAGCAAAACATGCACAGCTCCTCGAATGCCTTTCCAACATTTCTGAAACTGTGGGTTCTCCCTCTCCATCAAGCATTGAAGATACCTCGGAATCTAAAATGGACAGGGTGGGGGTAGCCGCCTTGACACCTTTGTTGCCTGAAGAGGAAAACGAATTTCTTCCCAGATGCTCCAAGCACAAGAGGCAGGCTACTGTGCGTTACCCACCGCCCATACCAGTGGCAGATTTTGAGCAATGTGACCCAGTGCTAAAATGCCCCAAGAGGAGCTACAGAAAAACAGAATCGGTCTATGTCGTCAGACTCAAGGGGGAGGGATGTGGTGATCAGACAGGCAGACCTCATAAAATATGAGTTCCCTGATTGGGGCTGTTTATCTGGTTCAATCAGGGAGCCCTGGCTGACGGTCAGAGGCTCTGTTCATTCTGACAGCTGGCTAGGAGGGAGCTGGATCAGTGTCAAGGACTCCGCACATGTAAATAAAGGGTGGCTTAGTGATGGAATACCAGCCTCTGTGGAATTATTTCATTCTGTGTCTGTACTTCTCAGCAAGTTATTTACATATTTTGTCTTCTACCTCCCTTTTTCAGATTGGATATTAAACCAGAGGCTAGTCCAGTGGATATAAAAGAGCCTATAGCAATAGTGTGAACAAGAACAGGGGAGTTATCCCTATCTGTTCTGAGGAAGGGTCACCGGACCCAAAACATTAACTCTGTTTTCTCCTTCACAGATGCTGCCAGACCTGCTGAGTTTTTCCAGCAACTTTGTTTTTGTCCCCGAGTTATCCCTAGAGTTCTGAGTGCACCTTCAATCTGATTCAGCACCACAGTGTAAGCATTGCCTCCAACAGGATAGTTAAACCTGATACAGCATTGCTTATTTAGTTCCTCTAACATATAAACTAGATGTGGGTAACGGGGTATTGAAAAATTCAATACATATTTTCTATGGCTTCTGACATATATAAGTGTTACGATGACAGATACTTCCATGTCTGGGCTTAAAGAAGGCTACTTAGTGACAAAAAGTAGCACAGTTTCACCACCTAGTCATGCTTTAAATGGCCCCAGTTAAGATGTATTCTGAGACCTTTATATGGTCTGGTCAGAGGCGGCAGTGATATCATGATCATGACTCTGGGTATACTGGATACTAACTGTGAGATGTAACACAACACAATGAATATGACAAAAAACAGTTTTTCTGCTTATCATCATGTTGTTGCTTGTTGTGCACAAATTAACCATATGTTTCCCACAGTTCAACTGGAAATGAACTTCGTGAAGTTCTTGATTGGCATGCTTGGGAACGTCAGTGACGATGAAAGGTTCTGTATAAATGCAGATTTTTTTCTCTGTTTTGCTTCTCAGTTCAACCAAATGGTTTCACTTGATGCTGCTCTCAGGATTTGGGTTGGACTTCGCAGCCTTCAGGGTCAAGTTAGAAGGCAGGAAGGCAAGGTGGTGTGGGAAAGTGGCAGGTGGCTAACCAACCTTCCACTCAGAGCCGGCTTCTTTCCACATCTGCCTGAATTCTATCAGCAGCTGGAGACGGTGCAGCATCTGCTGTCTGAAGACACTGGTGAATAAATCCTCATGGTCATTCAGTGGACTCTGAGGGTGGCACTTCTTTTTGGACATGCTTTGGAGAAAGCGCTGGTGAGACAGCCACACATTCTGCTGCAATATCCTCCTGCTTCCATAATCATAAGGTCATAGGTCATCACAGAAGGTGGCGAGGCAATAGCACAGTGATATCATGACTGGATTAGTAATCTAGAGATGCAGGTTAAAATACAATTTGAAATTAGAAAAATCTAGAATTAAGAGTCTAATAATGGCCATGAAACAATTATCATAAAAATCCATCTAGATCACTAATGTTTTTTAGAGAAGGAAATCTGCCATCCTCTTCTGGCCAGACAACATGTTATCTCCAACCTATGTTATCTCCAACCCCACAGTAATTTGCTTGACTGTTAACTACCCTGCAAAATGGTCTAACAAGCCAATCCACTGTATCAAACCACTAAATAGTTTAAAAAGAATGAAACTGGACAGAGCACCTAGCAATGATCTTGAAACTGCAAAGAACAATGGTAAATGCAGTCCTTTTGAACCTGCAAAGTGCTCCTAATGGATATGGGGGCAAGTGCCAACATTAGAAGAGCTACCTCACAGACTAGTACCTTTTAAACAATATCCCACACACCCCACACACACCCCTTGTTAGGAATAAGTGGCAGTGGCACAGCAGTGTACAGTCAGGAGGGAATTGTCTTGGGAATGCTCAACATTGACTCCAGACCCCATGAAGTCTCATGGCATCAGGTTAAATATGGGCAAGGAAATCCGATTACCAGATACTTCACATACACACGTCCACATTTGGAGAAAGCACAGAAGCTGACACCAGTACAAGACATACCTTGAAAATTTCAATGTTCATCACCGAGAGAAACTCAGCAGCACCCCAATAGACCAGGTAGATCGAGTTCTGAAAGAATTAACTGCTTGACAGAGTCTGCAATAAGTGGTGAGGGAATAAACAAATGCAAAATCATGTTTGAACTCAGTCCTATCAATTTGCCAGCCATAGATTCATTTCTCCATGACTGTATTTATTGGAATGATCATCACACAGTCCTGTGGAAACAAAGTCCAGTCTTTACATTGAGGTTACCATCCATCATGTTGTATAGCACTATCAGTGAGCTTTCTTAAAAAAATCATTCATGGTATCAGGGCATTAATGGAGAGGTCAGCGTTTACTACCTATCCATAACTGCCCTTAAATTGGCTCTCTCGGCCATTTCTGAGGGGAGTTAAGAGTCAACACATTGCAACTGGTCTTGACTCATATGTAGGCTACACCAGGTAAGGAGATGGATTTCGTTTTCAAAATGGGCACTTCTAAAAATTTTACTATAGTCATAAGTTTATAGCTCTGTTTAGAAGAGGGCCTGTTAAAAGTGCACAACCAGTAAGCTGCACATGGTCAGGAAAGAGAGATCACATATGAGTGAGACACAGCCCAAGTGAATATATAGTTCAGGGAATTTGGAGGTAGCATGAGAATTTGGTGTAGAGGGGAAGAGATGCTTTTTGTTTGCTTTTTTGTTCAATGTTTGTAAGGTCTTTTTACAGGATAAACTGAAGTCCAGGAGTGGGAGTCCAAGCACATAAGCAAGAGTGGCACAGGAAAACCTTAGGTTAATTGGTTGGTGAAAGTCACTAATTTGAACATTAGAAGATTACTTTCAGGTTGAAAGTAAATAGGGGAAATGCTTACAGATTACAAACCAAAAGACCAGTAGGACTTTTTAAAAAAAATCAAATTGAGATCCTAGTAAATAAAATATTGATGTAGGGCCAGAAGATGCGTTTGACCTTATGAAGGAGAAGCGCTTCGAAAGCTTGTGATTTTAAATAAACCTGTTGGACTATAACCTGGTGTTGTGTCAATTCTGACTTTGTTCACCCCAGTCGAACACTATTATCTCCACATCATGGTGCACTTGCATGATGTGGGAGCTGCTGGACTCCATTGTGATTCATAGAGTCTACATCTGTAGCAAGTGTTGGTTGCTTGAGGAACTCCGGCTCAGAGTTAATGAGCCAGAATCTAAGCTCGGAACACTGCGACAAACAAGCGGGGGGAAGAGTTATCTGGGCGCTGTGTTTCAAGAGTCAGTCACACCCCATACATTAACTGCCTCAAATTTGGTCAGTGGTCAGGGACAGGTGGATGTGACTAAGAATGAAGCATGTGGAAGGATTCAGCAGGTAGTGCTGAAGGAGCCTCAGCCCTTGAGCTTGTCTAAAAGGTATGAGATTCTTGCGCCCTGAATAGACGAGAGCAGGGTGTGGAGGGAAGATGCGCAAACTGACTACAGTACCATAGAACAGGGCACTATTCAAAACCGGGGAGAAAAGCCTGTTGTGTAGTTGTGATTAGAGATACTATAGTCAGGGGAATGGACACTGTTCTCAGTGACCAGGATCGACAGCTTCAAAGACTGTGTTGCCTGTCTGGTGCCCAGGTTCAGGATATTTCACCTGGGCTGCTGAGGAGGTGAGGGGAAAGATCCAGTTATCATGGTCCACACAGGTACCAATGATATAGGTGGAAAGAGGAAAGAGGTTCTTGTTGAGGGAATGTGAGCATCCAGGGCTAAATAAAGAAGCAGTACCAAAAAGTATAATATCTAGATTGCTCCCTGAGCCATGAGCAAATTGGCACTGGGTCAACAAATTAAAGAGGTAAACACAAGGCTCAAACATTGGTGTGAGAGAAACAGGTTCAAATTCATGGGACATTCAGAAAAATTTTTTTCTGAAGGAGGGTCTAGGCCCAAAACATCAGCCTTCCTGCTCCTCTGATGCTGCTTGGCCTGCTGTGTTCATCCAGCTCTACATCTTGTTATCTCAGATTCTCAAGCATCTGCAGTTCCTGCTATCTCTGAAATGCTTCTTTTGCTGTTTTCCCTGACTTGTGCTTTTTCTCGATGCCATGTCTTGAGATGCTCGACACATAATGTACCTTGTCATCTCAGCAAAAGAAGCATGCTGCCACACCAATGGCCCACCCACCTCTTTCTCATAACCATCACCTTCCCCAAGTGTAACAGAGCCTGTGGTAGCCTCATTGGCCTGTACAGCCACCTACGGACTCAACCTGAGAGTGTAAGACAGCCATCCTCATCTGTGAGGGACCGCCAATGATGATGACATTAGTAAAGAAGGATCTTAGAGTGAAAGATATAGATAATCGGTTTGGGTGAAGCTAAGAAACTGTAAGAGGCAGAAAATATTAGTTGAAGTAATTTATTGGTCACTAAACTGTAGTGGTAATGTTGGACTTAGTATAGTCAAGAAATTAGAGATGCATGCAATGTGGGCAATACAGTAAATAATAGGTAACTTTAATTTACACATAGACTGGGTTAACAAAATCAGCACTAACGCTGTACATGATGGATTGTTAAAATATGTATGAGAGGGGTTACTGAACCAGTACGTTGAAGAGGCAGAAGGGATCAGGGTATTTTGGATATAGTATTGTGTAATTACAAGGGGCTACTTAATACCTTGTTATACAGGATTGTTTATTGGGAAATAACAATCATGATATGATAGAATTTTGCATTATGTTTGTGATATAATTCATTCTGAAAGTAGCATCTTCAATCTGAACAAAGGGAATTTTGAGTATATGAGGGGCAAGTTGACTTTAGTGGATTAGAAAAAGATACAAGGATTTGATGGTAGACAACAATAAAAATTTAAGGAAATTTTAAAAAATACTACATGGTCTACAACAGATATACGTTCATCTACAGCACAAATAACCAAAGGGAAAGGTAAATCAAAAGTGATTTATAAAAGAAATTAATTACAGGAAAATTTATAGTGGAGAACAGGGAAATGATGGAGAAACTAAATAGGTACTTTGTATCTATCTTCACAAAAGAAGATACAGAAAATCATTAGAAATACTCGGCTACCCAGGGGTTTGTAAAACTGAGGAACTAAAATAAATTAGTGTTAGCAAAGAGGGAGTACTTAAAAAATCAACTGGATTGAAGATTGATAAACTCCCTCGACCAGATGAGCTTCTTTCCAAAGTATTGCAGGAGTGGCTATAGAGAGGGTGAGTGCATTCGTGGTTATTTTACAAAAAATCTACAGATTCTGTTAATATTCTTGAAGACTAGCAAAAGTCATCCGTTATTTAAGAAGGGAGGAAGAAAAAGAATGGAGAACTACAAACATGTTAGTTTGATGTCAGTAGCAGGAAAAATGTTAGAATTTATTGTAACAGATGTGATAATTAGACATTTAGAAAATAATGGTAACAATTGGGGAGAGGCAACAGAGATTTATGAAAGGGAAGTCATATTTGAAAAACCTGTGCTTTTCAAGGATATAACTTGTCACATTGATAAAGGATAACCAGTGGATGTAGTACAATTTCAAAAGGCTTTTGACAGAAATACAATTAGAAAGCATGGGGATGGGGAAATATGCTAGCATGGACTAAGAACTGGTTAACATCCTGAAAGCAAAGAGTAGGATTAGGTTATTCTCAGGATAGCAGGCTGTTACTAATGGGATATTGCATGGATCAGTGCTGGGTCCACAGCTGTTCACAATCTACATGGATGATGTGGATACGTGGTCCAATTTGAAATTTGTTCACGACACCAAACTGTGTGGGAATGTAAGTTGTGAGAAGGATTTAAGGAAGCTTCAAGAGTCAGCTTAAGTGAATGGGCTAGACATGGTCCATGGAATATAATGTGAATAAGTTTGAAGTTATTTATTTTGGTGGTAAAAAATCAGAAAGGCAGAATATAGTTTTAGAAGGTGAGAAATTGGGATGTGTGGGTATTCAAACGGACCTCTTGGTCTTTGTTCATGAGTCACTTCAAGTTAGCATCGCGGTGAATCAAGTGTTTAGGATAGTACATGGTATGTTGGCATTAAGTACAAGTAGATTTGAGTACAGGCATTATGATCTCTCGCTGTAATGAATACAGCCTTGATGAAACACCACCTGGAGTACTGTGTGCAGCTTTGGTCTCCTTATCTAAGAAGCAATCTACTTAATATGGAGGGCCTGCAATAGAGGTTCACCAGATTAATTCCTGTGATGACAATTTATGAGGAAATATTGAGGAGTCAGTATCTGTATTCACTGAAGTTTTGAAGAAAGACAGGTACCTCTTTGAAACTTGTGAAGTTCTTCAGTGGCATGATGAGGTGGATATAGCCTGAGAGATCCCCTGGTTAGTGGGTCCAAAACCAGATTAAATCATTTCAGCACAAAGGATAGATTATTTAAAACTGAGATTAGAGGAATTTCTTCACTCAAAGGATGGACAATATTTGAAATTATGTACTTCTTTCTTTTTTCTTTAATGGTGTTTCCCTCTTGGAGATGTTTCCTATGCTTAATTGCTTGATCTAATGGTTATATATATCTCTTAGGACTAAAGGGAGCAAAGGTTAAGTGTAGAAAATGAGAAGAGAGAATGGAATTGGGTGATCGGCCATGATCATATTGAATGGTCAGCAAGCTCAAAGGGCCAACGGCTTCCCCCATCTCCAATTTTCTATGTTTCTAACTCAGTGTCAGAGGCAGGGAAGGGGGAGTATAAAACAATTAGCTACGATTCTATTAGTCGATTGCTTCAAAAGCAGATACTTGGCAACTATGCACCCTTAAATCATTTGTCTGGACTTTAATTCTATTCTAGCACAGAGAGGGAGACATGCAAACCCAGTGTGTGGCTTAAGAGACGATCAAATATTGCTTTTAAAGGAATAATGCCCATAGCTTCAATTTGTATAAATGTCTACAACCTTTTGTGTCCATCTATCAAACTCTTCAGCCAAACTATGCCTTCAACTCTCAAGTGTGAGTATCCTCCTATACTAGTCATTCAGTGTGAATAGAGGGTGGCAGGAGTAGGATGTCTTTTCACACTGTGTCCAGATTTTCATACAAAACTGAAAGGGAAGTAATTTCTGATACTTAATTGCATTTTTAAAAGCTTCACTGAGGTTGCATCTGTAATTTCTGATTTATTTGAATGAAGATTTATAGAATAAGAATAATCTGCATTAAAAACGGAAAAGCTTTCCCGATTATAGATTCTTTTCCATGTTGTGACTTCAAATGAGCTCAAACATATATTCCCGTACAGAGAGAATACTTATATGGAGGGGTAATTTTTAATCTGCAAGGAGGGATGGGCATTAGTGTGTGGAGGTTAAAACATCAAAAAGTGACAGTGATTCTGAAATTCAACAGAAACCTGCTGATTTCCTCAGTTAGTATGTTTTAAGGCACAGGAAACCCCATGGAAACTGCAAGTCTGCAATTTAAATATGCAAAAAGATAACTAAAGGAGGAATTAACCTGGGTTGTTGTCTTTAACTATCAATAGACAAGTTTTGCAAAAGCTGTCTGAAGCTCAGCATTGACAACAGGCACAGATATAAGAATATGGTGAGGAGGGATGGATAGGGAGAAAGACTGATGGGCTTTGAAATAGACAGGTTGGGAAGTCTTTAAATATTGAATCAGAATAGCGGCTTCTTCACCTAAGTGAAAGACAGTTGCTCACTGAACCAGTTTTGTGAATGTGTTTTTACTCCTTTAGAGACAGCTTGCAAGATTTTGCAGATAATATGTGCTCCCTTGGACTTTTCCTCACTTTGATCTTTGCTTTTCACCTTTTCAGCATTATCAGCAGCATGTGTTAGTTTGCCCACTCTTTATCTCTGATGCAGAACAGAACCAGAACACCAAAAGCAACAGGAACAGTACAAAAAGCAATGGTAACCTTTACCTTTTCCTCAGCTATCTGCTGTTCCCCTGGACAGAAGGATAAATGCAGAATTCTAGCACACATGAAACAATGACCCAAATCCAGGTTGTAAAGGACAAGAACCGGTGTAATTAAATGACTGAGGAGGTTAAGGCTTTCATGGTAGGTTCTGCCAACATTTATCCCCTCCTGAGACAAGACCTCCTTCCATTGTCTGTAGTGGTGAAGGTCAGCATAACCCTGGATTACTTTGCTTCTGATCCCTTCCATGGATTTGTTGGTGCTACACAATTTTACATCTGTTACACGTAAGTGCATCTTCCAGGTAACGTCATGCTTACCAGGACCAGTCAGAATGTAAGGATATGTTTCAGTGGATAGACTTCCACATATTCAGGGAATGTACACTTGTGACAATCAAGGATATTTCGGATCAACCAGCAGCTTTTTTTCAATTAAACAGAATTTCACTCCATCAATGTTCAGCTGGTATGTGGCTACCAGAAGAGTATCGTGAATGTCTGTTCAAGAAACGGCCATGATCTTTAATTCTACATTAGTCAAATCCTCCATGGATATTTGTGCCTCCAAGCAAACTCTTTGGGAAGCTCCTTGAAAATGAGGCGTTTAAAGACATGATGAATGATTCTGGGAAGGTACCCTAAACTAACATGCAGGAAAGGTGCAACAGAAATCACATCGACACAAGAGTCCACACGTCATTCAGCTTCCTGGACAGATGGGGAAATTCATAAGAATGCGTCAGAAAAGTGCCCAAAAGGACAGTGACCTATTTTGTCTTGCATAACACTGAAGGGCAGAGAGGACTAGAGCTGACAGAAGATGAACATGAGGAATGTTCTGTACCTTCAGTAGACAAGGAGGGAGAAGATGACCACCAACGGCAACAGGTGGGTGCCACAATTGATCTTTTAAAGCTAAAAGTCCCTCTTCATGTTCATGTCAAAGTCAACGGACTTGCTAATACTATTATTTATCATATCCAACTGCTTAAATAGTGGTCTTAAAATTATAAAGAAAGCAATGTCAATTTTTATTTCTAAAAAGAAAGCATTTTACAAGTCTTTTTCAGTTCATTCTAAGTAGGTGGACATGGTGCAGTTGTGATAATGGCACGAAGGTCCATGTAATGCTCTAAAGACAAAGGCTCAAATGTGATCATGGCAGATTGTGTAATTTGAATTAAGTGAATAAATCTGGAATATAAAACTAGATAGTAGTGGTGACCAAACTATTTGCAATGTTGTAAAATACTGAACTGGTTCACTAATATTGTTACCTGGCCTGGCATACATCCAGGGAGTCCAGATCCATGGTAATGTGGTTGGCTTTAAATTGCCCTCCTGTCAAGCCAGTTAGTGCAAGCATATGGATGAGGAACAGATATTGCCTTGTCAGCAAATTTTCCACCCTTTTTTTTTTACAGGTATTAGTTATACATAATCCATTCTAATGATGAAATGAAGACACTTTACAAGATAACTGGTTTGACCAATTGATAAATTCCAAAACTTGCAACACAACATCCAACATTAGATGTAATACTACAAATGAGGTTCATTTGCTGGATAATCCTGAATTTGTGAAGAACTATGCTGACAACCAATTAGGCTCATGGTGTGGTACACAATGTAACAATGTAACTATTAGATATATTAATATACAAGGCCCTGTGCTCTACAGATAGAAAGAACATGTACATTTACATGTACATTTTCAATTTTTAAAAAATGACAGGTACGCCCTAGTTCATTTCTCAAAGCAATGCCTTGGACCAAAGTCAAGCTGCATGTTTTAAAATTTAAACAAAGCCTGACAGTTAATAGTCAATCATCATTAATTGGTACATTCATTGTTGCAATGCCACTATCAATCAGAGTCCACTTATTAAACAGCCAGCATTCTCCTCTAAGGCATAAATGTTTACTTTTCCCTTAAATTTGTATTCTTTCCTGAATTGTCCTGAGTGCAAGACAAAAATTTTTGACAAAATGTGCCTTTTTCAGCAATACTCCATTAAGAAATAAATAATTAGCAAACAAAGTCTAATTCAAAAATAAGAGTGTATTCTGACTCATGAAGCAGCAGTATAGACCTTGTTCCAGTAGATGACAGCAGTCTCTTACTGAAGGAACTGATGTGTATAAATAGAGATCTTCCCTTGTTCCTTTCTTAGCGACAATTCGTTGTTCACCTGATTTGTCATATCCTGACCTAGTACTGGAGTTACTGCATTTAAACTCATCTAGCGTCACACAGTTGAGTCAGATCCCAGCTCGTAGTAAAGCTGCCATAAATGTCTTCTTGGCATTTCAAATTCAACAGCACTGTTCAGCCATATTTCTATCTTGGTTTAAGTGAATCATATTTTCCTTTTCTTTATTTATACAGCTGTGCAAAAGACGATTTAATGAAGGCCTAATATCAGTCACAAAGCATACAAGCCAAGAAAACCAACAGACTATTTTGTAATCCAAGTATATTTGAAATAAATAGCCCATTAATCTACGTCACATTGTTTGTGGCTGCCTGTGAAGAGACATAGGCGGCAAGCTTATATATGTAAAATTTGAGAAGTTTGAGATGGTCCTGAGAGACTTACTGTCAGCATTAATGACTTTATTCGACTAGTAAGTGCCAAATTTTAGCAGAAGAGGGCCTTCTAGAATGAAGAAGTTAAGCCATTATCTTCATACACCTTCCTTATTAAAGCAATTGTAGGAAGACAAAAAAAAGAAATATCTTAACCTTTCCCTTCTGTCTTTTGGTGATAAGCTTACATTTATCCCTTTAAAATTTGGGGGGTATTAGGTTATGAAAAGCTCTACTAGGCACAGGGATGGAAGCAAAATTCATAAAAGTGAAGAAGCATCTACAAATGAAAGGACAGATTAGGCAGATTCTGGATGTGATTCCAATCCCGCGGGTCAAATTATCAAGGGCAAACATCCACAGCCTTAAGCTAAGAAGAACTTAACTTCCAGATGTACATTGATTCTGGCTCAAAATAACTGTTCACACATTTTTTTAATCCAAATAGTCACAGTGCGAAATTCGCTTCCATATCACCCTGCCCCCAATCAGTCTACTCTCAATCATCAGTAAAGTGATGGAAGGCACCATCAAAAGTGTCAGCAAGCAGCATTTACAGAGCAATAACTTGCTCACTAAGGCTAAGTTTGGACTCTACCAGAGCCACTCAGCTCCTGACTTCATTACAGCTTTGGTCCAAAAATGGACAAAAGAGCTGAATTCTGAGCTGAGGTCAGAGTGATTCAGTGCGGGGTCGAGGAGCTCTAGCAAAACTGGAATCAATGGGAATCAGGGGGAAAGCTCTCTGCTGGCTGGAGTCGTACCAGGCACGAGGAAGAAGTTGTGGTGTGTGGAGGTCAGTTTTCTCAGGTTCAGGATATCTCTGCAGGCAGTTCCTTAGAGTGGTTTCCTTGGCTCCACCATCTTCAGCTGCTTCAATGAACCTCTCTCCATCAGGCTGCCTTAGACCTTGTATTGTGAAATTAGGCTGGCCAGGTGATCAAAGTTTCAGCGTGACAGCATTGTAGGAACACTGATTATAATTCCACACATTTTACAATAGTTATGGATAAAGATAAAACTGGTCCTCATGTGAAGGTGCTAAACTGGAGAAGACAGAATACAACTGTATTAGACAAGAACTGGAGAAATTGTTTCGGGGCAGTTGTTTGAAGGTGAATCCAACCTGACATTTGGGTGTCTTCTACAAGTCAGTTGACCAGAGTTCAGGACCTGTATGTTCCTTTGAGGATGAAAGATAAAGATGGCATGATTTTGGAACCTTAGATGAAGAGAAATGTTGTAAGTTTAGTTAAAAAGTAAAAGGAAGAAGGTATAAGGTTTAGAAAACAGAAATCAAACAAGACCCATGAGGAATATAAAGGAAGCAGAAAAGAACTTAAAAAAAAGAAGTTAGGTGGGCTAGAAGGGGCCATGATATGTCCTTGGCAAGTAGGATTAAGGAAAATCCCAAGGCATTTTATAAATATATTAGTAGCAAAAGGGTGACTAAGGAAAGGGTAGGTCCACTAAAGAAGAAAGGAGGGAATTTGTGTACAGAGCCAGAGGAAGTGGGTAAGGTCCTAAATGAGTACTTTGCATTAATATTCAGCAAGGAGAAAGTCATGGATGCTTTAGAGGGGGTTGTGTTGATACTCTGAGACATATCGATAAAGGTGGTGGTGTTGGATGGTCTTGGAAAACATTAAGATAGATAACTCCCAGGATAATGAAGGAAGCAAGGGAGGAGATTGCTGAGGCCTTTACAGTGTCCTCTTTAGCCACAGGGATGGTCCCAGAAGACTGGGGAATAGCTAATATCATTGTTCAAGAAGAACATCAGGGAAAATCTAGGAAATTATAGGCTGGGGAGATTTACATCAGTACTATGGAAATTATAGAAGATTCTTAGGGACGGGATTTACTTGCATTTGGAAAAGAATGGACTTATTACAGGCGGTCGACATGGTTTTATGCAAGAGAGGTTTTGTCTCACAAACTTGACTGAGTGTTTTGAGAAATTAACAAAGGTTGTTGATGAGGGTAAGGCAGTGGATGTTGTCTACATGGACTTTACTAAAGTATTTAACAGGGTCCTTCTTGGTAGCTAGCCCAGAAGATCAAATTGCGTGAAATCCAAGGTGAGTTGGCAGAAATGAAATTTTTTATATTGAGAAAAAAATATCCAAACATGTTTTGAATGACAACACTAGAATCTTACTGGTGAGTAGTGAGAGGCCAGTTTCAACCTTTTGTACAGGTTGGCATGCCATTATTACCTAATGTCACTCTGGGGAGTGTTGACACAGAGAGGGACCTAGGGGTGCAGGTACATAGTTCCTTGAAAGTGGTGCCATAGGTAGACAGGGTGGTTAAGAAGGCATTTGGCATGCTTGTGTTCAATGGGTCTAGTTCAGCATTGAGTCTAGTTCAGTTTGGGAAACCTAATCAGCATGGACGAGTTGGACTGAAAGGTCTGCTTCTATGCTGTATGACTCATTAATATGCTGGTTTCCATTCTACTAAACCCCAAATAGAAATTAGATGGCAGTAATGCCCAACATGTAAATTACAACAGGTACCTGCTGAGTCCAGCTCACCACTGGCTCTTTTGGGCCTCCATTTTGGACAGCATTCCCGAAAAACACAGGGTATGTTCTATTAGCAACGACATTAGTGTTTAAATAAATTGTGGTTTGCTTAACCTCAAGTGGTTTGATCAGTCACATTGCATCTGGAACATGGCACTTCACATCCACATTTAAAATAAGGAAAAGCTAGGGTCTAGGCTACCTTCTTAAAATATATTAAGGGGATCTGGTCTGGCCCATAACAAAAACTTACTCAATGACAGATTAACATGCACAATTAATAACATAGAAGTACAAATATTTATCCCTCTAAATATCTCCAAAACACAAACATTTCAGGAAAATAAAATAAACATACAAACGTTTCTCTGCAGAAATGGACTTTCCGAGAAGAAATACAGTTTGACCAATTGTTTATTCTTGAAGGCAAGAAGATAAAGTGCAGCATGCTTTGGAGTCTGTTGCTCTGATGTTCTCGCACATGTGCTCACGTCACTAAATATAGCTGTCTCTGAAGTTGTGCAGACTCAGCATGCTCAGGAAATTCAACCTTGAGATGTTAAAAAGAACAAATAGGTTTCACCCTAAACTCAGCAAGAGAGTTTTCTTCACTGAAATTAGAAAGATCAACTGGCTGGCTTGTTTTTAGTAAGCTTTCCTCCAATTCATCTTGTTCTTAGCAAGTTCACCTTCAGCTCAGTTGGGCTTTGGCAGGTTTTTATCCAACTCAACTGATTTTTAACAGGCTTTCCTGGAACAGAACCAGTAAAAAACAAACACCTTCTCCAAGCCAGTCATTGCTCAGAAACGGACCCAGCAGGGTTCCAAAGCAAATCAACAGTTATCACCAGTCATAAATTCACAGAAAACCCTGGTTTAAAAAAAAACTCCAACGTCTACAGTGAACTTTCAATGATTCTTTTAAAGAAGCCACTCCAGGTATGTTCACAAAACTTCACATAAGTCCATTTTCCACAATCCTTCAAAACCTATGTGCTCCAAGTACTATTTAGTTCCAGCCTATCATTTTTGCAAACATTTAATCTTAAAGTTCCATTTTACTCCAGATATTTGCTAGAACTGCTTTGAAGTGGTCTCAAAGTATCTCCTCAAGTAGTCAATGTCTGTCTGCACTGCTTTCAGGTGGAATCTCATCAGACCAATAGAAGCTGTTTTGGATGTGAATGTGGCTAGGGAATTTTTCAAAGATGCACATCAGTTTGGTGCCCTAATGTACTTGGTCTGCAATCTGACCTTGGTGGAATTAGGCTGCCATAGGCACTGGGAATCCACTCTAGGTATGTGAGCAGCCAATTAGGTCCATTACAGCCCCACTCAGAACCTTGTGTTAAGCAGGGACTCGCCACATAGGAACCTGAAATGCAAACCCTGATAGGTTATTATTGGGCTTCTGGGGAGAGGGAGATATAGAATCAAGCATTCAGTACCTGACTGAGGGACCCAGCATTGGGAAAAGGGTCAGAATCCACTGCGAGCCTATTTCTGTCCGTTGTTTTTGACTCCAATTCCCTTCAATCCTGACCTCCGCCCCCCCCAACAGCCCCTACCAGCATCACTCATTTGTGGCCTGATGCATTTGATGAACTTGGGGCCAGGATTGCTGCCCCTGGGGTCCTTGATTCTAAGAAGACCTGCAGCTCAATTAAATGCCTGATCAGCACTTAATTTGGCAGGCCTTCCTGAAATTGAGTGATGCAAAGTACTCACCAATTCTTATGCCAATGGATGAGTCCCCTATCACCAACATTAATTTCTTTGCTCCTAGCTGGTGTCTCTGGCTGGTTGTCAGGAATAAATATCATGGATAATTTTGTTGCCCTTCCCTATCATGAAAACAATTAGGCCAATTATAACACCACACAATTACTTGAATATGGAAAAGTACAAAACTATTCAGAAGTTGCAGTAGTGTGGTATTTCTCTGCTTGGTTGCAATGTATTTAGTTAGAATCATCATGAAAACATGGAAGTCATTAATTTTAATGTCTTTTGTCACTGCTTGTATGAAAATTAACACACTGCATTCATACTGTGAATTCACCACAATATTTCTTAAAATTTTTAACATTTCAGTGTCATTCTTAAGGTCATCTCTGTGTTCTCTTTTGGTCTTAAATTGGATTGCCTATCCTCCTGGATTTCCTGATGAGCCTCTCAGAAGTGAAGGTTACAGACTCAAGGTGGGAGAAAACCTGGGAAAGATGATTGGAAAGACAGGAAACTCCATCTGGGAGAGTGTACATGAAAAACCAGCACAAGTAGAGAGTGTGGATTTGAAACTGAACAGTTAATATTCTGTCCTGCTAAACTGCATTTTTTCCCACGTTATCTATGTGAATTCCTTAAAATGTGATTGGACACCAGCAACTGATTGGCAGGAAGTATGGGTACACCCTGGAAGATTTGCCAAAGGTAAAGATAGCCATAGTGATTAGTGATGGAAAATACAGTTAATTCAAAGAGAAACACGTGGAATGTTGAGAGAACCACATGGAATTTCAGGAAGTTTCTGTTTCGGTGAGGAAAGAAGAGGCTTGGCAATAATCCAATAAACAGTTCATGAACCAGGACTTGTTTTGATTGATAAATTAAGTTGTAACTCACTGAATTCTTTACATACTACCAGAAAAAGAATGAAATATTTTACTTGGCCCATTGGTGATATTGAAACACAACTGAGGTGAATGAAACAACATTTACAAACAGTGAGCAAATATTACAATACTGAATACCATATGACCAAACATCATACAATCAATAGTAACAAAACGTCCCAATGCTTAGTATTCTCTGTACTTAAATACATGTGCAATTTTCTTTCTTCAATAAAGTCAACACCACAATTTATTGGGAGTAACTAAAAATGATAATGCTTCATCAGAGAACTGAGTTCATCCAAAGGTTCCTTCAATTGTTTTGGCATAAGGTTCGCCATTAGAATGGGTCTCTTTAATCAGCACTCTGGAAGGATTATGTTGAATGCATAAGAATTTCTACTGCATTCCACCTGAAGCTGATTTACCCTGCACATGTACGATGTTTGTGCACTAACAACATTTGACTTCTGTCACAAACTTAAATGAAGACATCTTAAAGAAGCATTCAAGAATTAACGTCAGATCATCCCATTGCAAAATGTTCAATACTTTCAAATATTAGATTAAAAACTGACACTTTACAGCAATTTATTCTGGAAGAAATATTAGTAATTTTATAAATTTGGCTTTATTTTTAATCTTGCTTCCCCACATTATCACAATAGTTACATTGCAAGAAGTACCCCGTTAACCGTGAAATGCTTTGACACACCATGAGGCAATGAGAAACACTATCAAAATACATTTTACTTTTATTCAGTTTGCATAAAGTTCTCATCATCTATATTGCTTTGTTTGTGCCCATCTAACATCATCTGACACAGAGTACGTAGACTAAAATCCTTATTACTGAATCAGTTGGCTGTGACTCAGTTGGTATCACTTTTGTTTCTGGCTCAGCAGGTTATGGATTCAAGTCCCATTCCAGAGTATTAACCACAAATCTCAGCTGATATTCTATTGTGGTGATGCTGTATTGTTCGAAGGGCCATCTTCTGCGTGATTTTTTAAACCAAAGTCTTAACTGTCCTTTCAAATGAATGGAAATATTCCATGGGACTACTTACAGAGAATAAGGGAGCACTTGGCATTGTAAGGGTGAATATTCATTTTTTGATTAGAAACAAGCTATCTGCTCATTTTTGCATTGCTGTTATGGTGCATTGCTGTATTTAAGTAATTGCCACATTTCATACACTACAATAATCAGATGATTAGAATTACACCTCTGTCTTATTTAATTGGCTATAAAGCTCTTTGCGCCATCCTAAGATCATAAAAAGCTCCATTCAATTGTAATTTTTTTTCTTGCCATTTGACAGCAAATTTGCAAGACAGCAATTTTGAAGAGTTGAAACAACCACTCATTGCTCCTATGGAATGACACCACCTTCTTGACTAAGGTGATCAATCCAAGGAATGAGGAACATGAAGCTTTTTCCCTTCAGATGTACATGCCAAGCAATAATGCCATTAATTTCTTTAAGTTCTTCAGTCTCATGAAATCCTTGATTCTCACCACTTCATGAAACAAATTTTATTTCTTCTACCATAAACACAGATTTGTTTAAAAGTATGATTTTCCCATTTCTATTAATATTTCATTTGTCTCTGTGCTCAAGTGACCCATATTTACTTTTGTGAACACCTTTCTTTATACACAACTAGAGACTTTTACAATCGTTTTATCACTCTTTCTAGTTTATTCTCATACTCCCTCTTTGTTATTTTTAATTTCCTCATCATCCTTTGCTATATGCTAAAATCTTCTCAATCCACAGGTTTACTGTTCCATTAGACAAGATTAGAAGCCTGTTTCTTTAAACTAATACTAATTTTAACTTTCTTGTTAGCCACAGTTGGTCTACTATTCCTGTGGGGTTTTATTTCCTTAACAGAATATAAATTTATTGCAAATTGTGAATTAATTACTGCTTACCATTTTCCTATTTACCTTCATATCTTTTCATCAAGCTTCTCTATCTACTTTAGTCAGCTCACCACTTTTACCTGCACTATTTGTTTTGTCCGTATCTAAAACTCTTGTTTTGGACTTGACTAAATCCCCTACAAACTAGTATAAAAATCTAACAAATATCAAGCTGTCCTAGAAATTCTTTCATAACAAGGTTATTAATTTAGCAGTACACGAATCCAGATTTATATTAGTCTGTTGCCCAATTTCTTCTTCACAGTAAAAAAAATCAAATTAGCGTCATAGAATCCCTACAGTGTCGAAGCAGGCCATTTGGCCCATCGAGTCCACATTATAACTGCATATTTGGTTTCACTCAGCACATGATCAAAGTTCCCCATAATTACTGTATTACCATTGTTATGTGTATTTCCAATTTCGTGCTTTATACCCTGCTTGACACTAAAACTCCCAGTGACCTAAAATTACTCAACAGTATTTTCAGACTCATTTTGTTACTTAATTCTATGTCAACATCAAACCTTTCAAAGGGGGAAGTTCCCTTCAGATAGTGTCAGTATATAAATTTAAAACACATAAGATGTTACTACTTAGACAACTCTAATTATCTTATTGTACATTTTATAATTTTAATGACACTATGCCACATATAATCTTACCATTATTCAACCAAGACCAAATTTGTCACCACTTATGCAATACTGGAGATTCCATATTTTGTAGAAACAAGTATAACAAGAGGCTTTAAGGGAAAAAAAATCTTCACATTTTGAGAATGTTCATCAATATTAGGCATAAATATCATGATAAGTTCTAGGTGCTTTTGTTGGTTAAGGGCAGAACACCATGCTAGTGAATACAACCTACATTTATTGACTGTTTACAGAGACTATGGAGTCAATTTCAGGGAGTTTCACGAAGGCTTTCTCTCTGTGAACCCTGGTTGGTTATCTCAATAATTCTCCACTGCCTAATTAATTATGAAAGTAATTATGAAAGTGTTTGAGTACTTGCTACTGCCGGGGACCTTCCAGGATTTGTGTCACTAGGTCAAAAATGCTGTCAGCCATCAATAATCCTTCACAGTCAATGTAGTTGGAGAGAAACAAAAAAGAGAAAACTTCTCTGAGGGCAGATAGGTAGCATGGGTGATATTTCACTGAAAAGAGAATCTCAGCAAATAAATCTAAACATCATCACCTGTCTGATCAATTCTGATAGAACTGCACCTACAAGAATGAAGCTAGAGGCTACCCATCATCAACACCAGAATGTGTTAGAATGCTGTCTGGAGTGCTGCTCCTTCCCAGCACCTTGCGTAGCATAGCATTTTGTCACTGTTCGGTGTGGGACCACAACATGTTGCAAAGCCTTCAAACAGTTGAAAAATGTTAACTTTTATTGAACAACAGGATATCTGAAAACAAAACAAAAAGAGCTGCATTCGCTTCTAGGAATAAAATGTGCTGCTTGCCTTTGAAATGACAACAAATTTACGTCAATGAAAGATGACTTCACCCAACCCGCATCCATTGGAAGTGGGTGTTGATTTAGTCCTATCTGACTTGCCACATCAAGTTGTGTCACACTGAAGTTGAAACTGTCCTGCTCAATGTCCTCATCTTCCTGTTTGGATAACTGCTGCTGCTTGCCTAGCTCTTTGGTGTCCATTATATGCCCTGGTTGCCTGTTCTAGTTGTGCAGAGCCCAGCATGCTAGGATTATGCTCTACAAGGCACCTGCGGACCGATTCGCATCTTCAGGAGGCCTATCGTCTGTTCCACGATGGTTGTGGAGGAAGAATGGCCTGCATTATATCTACACTTGATCTCTGGTTGCACAATGCTGTCATCAGCCAAGGTTACAGGGAAAAGCCCTTGTCTCTTCTTGAAAGGCATTCAGTTCTTGAAATGAAGCAGGACATGAGGGTTGTCAGGATATAGGTATAATGGCAGCTTCAGTGGTATTTGGCCCAGACCTCTAATATGTGGTACTGATGATCACAGATGACATACATTTACTAAATGGAAGCCTCTTCTATTGATAAAGTGTACCACAGCAGTATATGGCTCTCCCAACATTCCACTGCAAACTGCACAAAGAGACAAGCAACTGTTTTGGCAAAGCCTACTCCTCAGGCTGTAGCACTGACCTTATACAGGTAAACAAGGTGAAGAGGTACAACTGCACAAATTTCATTGGCTTTGAAACATTTGAGGGTTAAGGACTATGATTTCACACAGGTCCCCAATGAATCCTTGGAAGCAGCTAATTCCGTAAGAATTTAGTGCAGCTGTCACCTTAGTGGCCACCAGGACAGGATGGCTATCCATCCTTCAGGTCACAAGCCCTGTTTCAGGAGAATACACAGTTCTGTAACAGTGTCCCAGGACATCTGCAGTCTGCACTGGCTCTGTGGCTCAGTCATCTGGAGGAATTAGCATTGAGGGCAATAGACGCTGACCCTCCTCTGCCTCCTCTGCATCTAAAGAGGCTACAACTGTGACTTCTTCGTATGGAGGCCATTCAGCAGCAGCTGGAGGTTGCTGCTGGTCCTGGGGTTGTTGGCATATTTGTTCCCCCTCAATTTCTCTAGACCTCTGTTGCACAGTGGCCACAGTGACGATAACACGGGCTGTGACTAGATTTATTGGTCCTGGCTCCAACGAACCTATGTGGAGAATATCAGAAACAGAACAGGTCCTTAGTAATGTGAGCAGTCAGCATTCACATCTCACAAAGATGACAGTTTAGTATGGTATTCTATACAGTGAGACATGGAGGACACTGACAAGAAGTGCTATGGAATGTTTGTACATGGAGGTTTGACACAGGGAACCTTATTGTGATGTGTGCAGCACAAGCCTCACTACACAAATGAAGTGAGATTGTAAGTGCAGTAGGATTACTGACACTTTTCCCCAATGTACCAACCTACATCACCCAAGAAAGACAGCAGTGCATATTGAGGTGAGAGCAAAAAAATCTCTGGAACTTTGTGCAGTCTATGAGTTCTTGGATCTCCTTTCTGAATTGTGGATCGCAGGTGACACTTTTAAGGTTGCCTGTGATGACATTTGTTTCACAAAGCTGACTATGATTAGTTTGTATTGACCAATGACGTGGTCCAGATTGCATGTGACCAGAATTTATATTCTGCATAGTTGGTCAATGCATGTGCTTCACTTGCAGAATTCTACAATTATAAATATCTTAAACCTGTACTGTTTAAATGGCTGATTAATGCAGTTGCCCCTTGAAGGCAGCACATCGCTCACAAGTACAGCTTGTGTCCTCAGACAGAAGAAAATCACTTAATCTGCCCATTCCAGGTGCGATGTCAGCTGTTTATCATTTCCATTGCAAATCTGTGATGCAGATAAGGATGAAAGGCAACACTGGTCACACTTCACAGAGTGTGACGCCAGCTCAGCCTCATAATCTAGGTGCTCCCAAAGCCTTCATAAACCTTTCTACTTTGCACTCCCTCTGAACTCCATGAGTTCCGAGCTTCACCCCCTCACACCCAACGTTTTCAGTTGAGTCTTCATGTCCCAACATTGCCCTAGACCCCTGAACCTATAGATTAGATATGCTGTCTATTGTGATGCATTAACTATCCTCCCTGCCTAGCTCCACGGAAGCCAGAGTGGTGGTGACCATCAAGCAGCTCCCACTCACAGCAACCTTTGTCCTCCAATGTGTTATCATATTGTTGCAATATGCTGAGTTGCCCCCATTCCTCACCACCCCCCCACACAATTGCAATGTTGTCCTCTCTGCATTCAAGCCTGCAATCCCCACAAATGATTTTCTCAACTTACTCAACACAGCAGAGGTCTCTAACAACCTTTCTGACACCCAAAGATTGACTGTGGCCAACCCCTCACCAACCCTGGAATGATAGCCCTGCCTGGTGAGTGACCAGAACCATGACTAGTCTCTGTGCAGCTCTCTGTCTAAGGTCCACTCATTCCCAGACTGATTGCACTGAAACTGCAGGACTGACTGTGGTCCAATCTCAGAATTTAACAATATGAAAACCCTGTCCCTGACTGCCCCAAAAGGCCAACTCACCATTCTCAAGTCACTGCAGAGATATCAAAGTACACCATTGACTTACTGTGCAAGTACACTCTGACTAATGACATTTCCCCTTGACATGAATGAGGTCCACTTCCCTCAGATTTAGAGACATGGCCATTTGACTGAAACACGTGAAGTATGTTTGACATTGATATGGCCCTGTGCCATAGAGCAACATGTATAAACCTTTGACTGATCGCTGCTGGCAACTATGACAAACTGCCTGGCTTTGTGACTGCACTAAACAGAAGGCAAGACAGAAGTACTATGAGGTTGTAAATTCTGAATGAGATAGCAATGCGCAAAAGGGCAAAGCAAGGCAATAGCGAGATGCAGAAAGCATCTAAATAAGTATACAGTGAGTGAGTACTAAGAAAACAAGCTGACAGCCTTGAAATGTACCTTGCACAAAAAAATGGCCTGGCAGCAGTATTGCAATGAAAGATGTTAGTGTGCTCCAAAGTGCAATGTTGACATGGTGATTTGTATTATAAGTGAGTTGCAGATGTGCCATGATGTAGTGAGGCTAATGGATGTCCAATGCCCAACTCTGTGGACAAAGGATGCAGCCAGTCATTGCTCATTGAGCGCCTGAGATATTATGGAATGCTGGCCAAGGTAAAGGCAGAGAGGAGCAAGTGGCAATCTGGATCTGCTAAGTACCCACTCAGATTTTAATATCAGGAATGGTTGCCATCTAGTTTCTCTTTAGTACATTGTAAAATAGCAAACTGCATATAAATTAAATAAGATTAGATAATAATGAGATGGTATTACATGCAAATGGGCCTCACACCACTCACTGTTGAAATTCTCGCCTTGCTGTTAAAATTTTGCATGGAAAATCTGACTTTTGTTGTTTATAATCCAATTTTTCTGATCGCACCAGATTTTCCCAGCTGACTTTCCAATGCTCCTAGTGTTTAGAAGTTGGGAAGATTCCAATCACAGATTGCAGGACCTCATTGGAACCTTATCCCCTCAGGTCCCAGTTCCATGTACTCTGACATCAGCTGATATCACTGATAAGGCACTCTGGTTATCAGTTTGACAGCTGTTAACACCTTACGCTAGATTAGCAGGTTCCCCAATGTTTACAAATGTGTGACCAATATAAGAAAGCACAACTGATTAGCAAATCTGTTCACCTTAGAAAAGAAACCTGACAGAAATTCAATTGGCATCACAGCTTGCCGAAATGTGGTGGTGAGGAACACTGACTATTTTGGATGAGCTCCAGGTTTCTGGAGATATTTCATGCACATTGTCTATTTCAGACTTGTAAACAGGAGAACGCATCTCTAGCCTGTAAATCAAGTTGCAAGACTTGGAAAATCTCAATAACTGTATCCACAAAATTCCCATGGTAAGGGCACATGATACCTCAAGTGTTTGCTCCTACAGATGACATCCTATTTTGAAATGACCATGGATCAAGCAAGAAAGAATGTGCATTTCCTTTTATATGGTGCCTTTCACAATCTCAAAAGACCAAAGTGCATGAAGTTCTTAATAAAAACCAAAGACACTGCAAATGCCATAAATCAGATACACAAATAGAAATTGCTGGAAAAGCTCAGCATGTCTGGCAACATCTGTGGTGAGAATCAAATTACAAATTACATCAAAGATAGGAAAACCAGCAGGCTCTATTTGTTTCACTAGATCTGAGTCTATGGGTTGGTTTGCAGGTCAGAGTGATTGCCCACAATATTTTAATATCTCACCTAATGCTTGGCTTCCATCCAAGCTTAATTTCATCAACCTCACGTCAGCGGGGATCTTTAACCAATTCTCATTCGTTTTCTAACTACATTATTCAGTTTGTCCCATACAATGGCACTTATTTTGATTGAGGATACAAGGCTTATGCCTGGTTGCCCCCACACCCCCCTACCCCATCATGGACAGACTCCTATTACCTTGCTTTTGCAGTGCCACTCATGTGTCATCTTTGTGACCTCTCTGAAATCCGCTCGTGCCATTACAGAAACAGAACGATTCTTTGCTATTTTGTCTCCCCACCCCATTCGATACAGTCAAGCTAGCCAGAGAATACATCAATATGGCAGCTATCCTAGAACAGATAGCCAATGACACCTCTCAGGCCCTTGGTAAGATTAATGCTGAAATGATTGTCTTACGAGCCACTTCTATGCAGAATCGCATAGCTCTGAACTGAATGTTGGCTGAGAAAGGTGGCACTTGTGCCCTCATAGGTCAGGAATGTTGTACCTACATTCCTGATAACTCTGAAAACATAACTAACCTCATTGGCCATATTCGTAAGGAAATGACAAAATTAAAACAACCTCGCGCAAGTACCTTACGGGGCTGGGCCACCAGATGGCTAGGCTTGTTGGGAACCTCTATTGTTCAAGGAATCATAAAGTTCCTTATTATCTTTGCTCTCTATGTTCTTGTCCAATGTCTTAAATATGGTTTAGCCTGCTTCCTTAATCCAGCAAAGCTTCGACATGTGGAAATTTCTGAGCAAACTCATACCATGTTAAGGTTGTCGTATGTGTAGTGATTCTTGTTAATACTTAAAAGAATCAAAAGGGGGTAGTTGTGGGAGAAATCTTGATCATGTTTAAACAAAATGTCTGCAGTTGAATATATAGTGTACAAGTAGAAAAAAACAAGCAGAAACTGTGTAGCTGCAGAGAGCATGGACAGAATGTTCTAGCATTTGGCGGGGCGGAGGGGGGGAGGGTTGACTATGAAAATGGCAAGCACTCCGGTGCTTGTGTAAGATGATTGGAGGAAAGTAAAGTGGGGGGTGGGGAGGATGAAGTTGGGAGCAGATATAAAAGTATGAGAATGTGAGCCAGGGGCAGGGTGGGGGTACAGTTGCAATTGGAAGGAAAGGGGTAAAGATCGACTGTTCACGTAACATTTGAAGTTCAACCAATAAAATTAATAACTAACCATCCCTGGTGGTCTCATGTGTGCTTCATTACAAAAATTTAAGAGCTAACAACCTCCTTCCTAAAATTCACAAACAGGACTGCTCAAACAGACCCATTGTTTCAGCCTGCTCCTGCCCCACAGAACTCATCTCTTCCTACCTTGACTCAGTCTTTTCTCCTGTGGTTCAGCTCCTGCCCACTTAAATCTGTGATTCCTTGGACGTTTTAAGCCAGTTTCGGAATTTTCAGCCTGTGGGCTCCAGCCGCCTCCTCTTACCATGGTTATGCAATCCCTTTACACGTCCACCCTCCACCAGGCTGTTGACAGGGCTCTCAGCTGGGTCCAACCCATCTCCCGCACCTCAGCCCTCACCCCATCTCTTCCTTCCCGCAACAGTCTCTTTGTGGGATACGAGGAACATTCCGTGTTCCAGCCTTATTCCAGCCCCCACCCACAACTCTCTCTCCAGTATATCGATGATATCATCAGTGCTGTTTCCTTCTCTCGTCTGGAATTGGAAAAGTTTATCCATTTCGCTTTCAATTTCCATCCCACTCTCACCTTCACCTGGTCTATCTCTGACTCCTTCTCGACATCTCTGTTTCCATTTCTGGGTTTGGACTAGCCACCACTATCCACTGTAAACCCACTGAACCCCTCCTGTTATCTGGACTATACATCCTCGCACCTTGCTTCCTGTAAAGACTCTTATTCCATTTTCCCAGTTCCTGAGATTCTGTCACATTTGTTCTAACAATTCCAACTTCAACAAGGCAGGCTCCGAAATGTCTACTTTCTTTTTTAACCGAAGATTGCCCAGCACTGTTGTTGATAGGGCTCTCAGCTGGGTCCAACCCATCTCCCGCACCTCAGCCCTCACCCCATTTCTTTCTTCCCGCAACAGCGATAGGGTCCCCTGGTCTTTACCTACTATCCCACCAGCATCTACATCCAGAGATCATTAGCCACCATTTCCACCACCTCCAGCGAGATGCTACCATCAGACACATATTCCATTCCCCTCCCTTGTCAGCCTTCCACAGGGACTGTTTTCTCCAGGATACCCTGTTCCACTTGTCTTTCACTCCCAACATCCCCCGACAGCCTCACAGCACCTTCCATTTCAACTACAGAAGGTGGAACACCTGCACATTCACTTCATCCCTCCTCAGCATCCAAGGGCCCAAACACACCTTCTAGGTGAAGCAGTGCTTTTACCTGCACCTCACATAACCTAGTCTACTGCATTTGCTGCTCATAATGTGGTCTCCTCTACGTTGGGGAAATGAAGCATAGACTGGATGACTGCTTCGCAGAACACTTGCATTCTGTTTGCAAAAAAAACGCTGAACTTCCAGTTGCCTGCCAGTCAACACACCACCTTGTTTCCTGGCCAACATCTCTGTCTCAGGCTTGCTGCAGTGCTCCAGCGAAGCTCAGTGCAAGCTGGAAGAACAGCACCTCATATTCTGCCTGGGGACCTTGCAGCCTTCTGGACTCAAAAACAAGTTCAATAACTTTAGGACTTCAGCTCTCCCATGTCCTTACTTACCCCTACCTCCATAACCAGGCCTTGTTATCACATAGTCTGCTATTACACACCACCCATTGTTAGCCACTAACAGTCCCCATTAATAACTATTCGCCCTCCTAGCCAGATCGTTATCCATTCCTTTGTCTGTCCAACTGCTGTTCTCTCTCTTTTGGCTCTATCCCCACCTATCGTTTACACCCTACCCCCTCCCCAAACCCTATGTTCTGCATATAAACCAACATTTTCCTAGTTACCATCAGTTCTGAGGAAGGGTCTCTCAACACAAACCATTAACTCTGATTCTCTCCACAGATGCTGCCAGACCTGCTGAACTTATCCAGCAATTTCTATTTATGCATGAAATTCTTTAATATCTGCTGTTGAAATGCAGGAAATGCACTAAATAATTTACACAAAATGAGGTCCTCTAAACATCAGTGAGATAAATGGACAGATAGTCTGTTTTAGTGATACTGATTAAGGGTTAACTATTGGCTAGGACACCAGGCAAATTCAATTCTCCTCTATGCTGTGGGAACCTTTGCACTGATAGGACAGAGCAGTAAGGGTCTTATTTTATTGTTTCATCCAAAAGATGATATATTTGATAGCACATATACTCTCAACATAGGCCCAAAGTATCAGCTTAGATGATAAATTCTAGTCTCTTGAGGGCAGTTTAAACTTACAACACTCTGACTCAGAGGTGAGCACATTACCAGAGACCCAAGATTAATTTGATATTGGGACTCCCATGCTAATACCATGAAGCTTATATTTCTGTAGCAATGTAATTTTTAAAATGCAGGGCAGCATTGCAGAAGTAATAACCGTGTAAAAAAGGGTAACTTAAAATATCTTCACAAGATGATTTATTTACTATTTTGAAAACATTCCAAGACAAGAACATAACTTATTGACAATAGAACTAAAAACGCCCAAGACTGGATTTTCATTGCCTAGTGTAGGTGCAAATGGGGTGGCAAAACAGTGAACTTAGCTTTGCTTTGCTGGAAAAGCAGTCAAACATCGGGCGTAAAAGCAGGGGTAGGTTTTTTGGTCCTTCAAGCCTGCTCCTCCATTCAATAAGATTATGACTGACCTGGTTATGATCTCAACACCACACTCCTCTCTGCGCTCTATATCCTTGACTCCTTGTCAAAAATCCATCTAACTTGCACTTGAATAAATCCAATTGCACAGCTTCCTTTGCTTTCTCAAGAACAGAATTTCACAGACTCATGACTATACGAGAGGGGACAAAGAAATCACCTCACTTTGGTCTAGTTCTAGTTTCCTCTGCAAAATGAAACATCCTCACAGCATCCACCCCTACAAGTCCATCTTAGGATTTGATCTGTTTCAATAATATCTCCTCTAATTTTCCTGAACTCCAGTGGGTATAAGCCCAACCTTTTTAACCTATCTTAAAGAAGATAATCCCTTTATTGCAGGAATGCATCTTAAACATAGGAGGCCAAAACTATACATTGAGCAATTTTTCCTCTATCTACCCAGCCCTAGACCATTTTAATGCAGTCTTTTCAAAGGTCTGGTAGGCCTAGCGTGAAAACATACGTAAACAACTTCCAATGTCAGGGTCCCTAACTAAGAAAACTGCATTTCTCTTGCGTACAATTTTCAAGTGCTGCTGAGTGATTTGGAAGCCCTAAGTAACATACCTCAATGAAGAGTTCGTAATTCCGAGTGAAGCCTTCTGAGGAACTAGAAGCATTCTGAAAGGTAGATGTAGATATTATAATGTAGATGTGTTTTTATTGCAGTAATTCATCATAGGGATCCTGCAAAATTAAGTTGACCCTTACTTTGTGTAAGTGCTCTTATGCACTACAGTATTTTCGCCATGAAAGGGCTGTAATGTAGTAAAAACGTAAAATAGTCCGATCAGTTTCTACTGTCCTGTTTTGTGCTGTAATTTAAATCAAATGAAAGTTTTTTTTTACTGTTATATAAACCTGCTTCTGAAAGCTTACAAACATTTCTGTATCCGAACCATCGTGAATGTCTGACTGGCTATCAAAAGCTAATAATAATTTCAGCTCAATGTGTAGTGTATTGATCAAGGAATTTTTTTTTAATGCAATAATAGGATGTCTCTGATGTGACTTCATGTTTGTTGACAAACCTAGGTGGCACTTAAAGGATAATTTCTTTTTACACTAGAGTAGTTATTTTTCAGTATCAATTATATGAGTTTGAATTCACAATTAAGTCAGATAGTGGTTTAATCTTTTCCAAAGATTTTTAAATAATTGTCATTGCTATTGCAAACTGAGAACTGTACATAGTGGATGTTGTGCGAGTGATTATAGAAGGGAGATGGTGGGAGGAAACGTGGAGGTAGCATGAAAAATCTAAGAGCACAGAGTGACGTGTGTGTATGGTGTACTGCGGAGGTGGAATGGGCAAACTGAGGGAGCATGGGGTAACTTGGAGGATGTGTAGGTGTTTTAGGTGTTTTTATGCAATCTTTAAATTATGTTGGAGCTGAAAACTGAACCAGGTTTTCTTTTTGGCCTGCCTTCCCTTTTTACTCCTTATGCATTATATCATGGCTTAGAAAATGCAGTGCAAACCTAACCTCTGTGTGAAAAAACAAAAATCCAAGATAAAATTACACACGGGTTGGGCGTGTATCTTGGAAGGTGCTGAAGTGTTACGGTCAGGTTTTCCTGAGCTCACAGGGAAATCTGGGCCTCAAAATTTAAAAGGCTCCACTAATCTGACCTTGGCTGCTCAGCATGGTGCACTCAAATATTTCAGCTCAGCCTGAGGGTGGAACTTCGCCCAAACTCATGAAGTTCAGTGTGGGAAATAATTTCCATAATTTAAACATTTATATGAGGTCCATACGGGCTCACTTTCAAGCCAAAAGTATCTGTCACACGTCTGATTTTACGAGGTTGTCCACTGCATATTAGACCCAAGAGCTGTTTGCGGGGCCTCAAAAAATCAGGGCTGTAGATTTTTCCTGATAATAATTACTAGGCAATCGCTTTATATCCTATAAACTTTCCAACTGTAAATCTTCAGTGTTTTTGATCGTCACAATGGGCTCAATCCACACAAAGTGCCTATCTATAAATTGAAAGCAGCTGGACTAATCTCAATCTGTGGTGAGTCCAAACTCCATTGGTTCCATTTATGCTCTCTTAAAATCTTTGCATCTAAACAGACTCTTTTTGATTTGTTTTTTGGTTTTTGGTTTTTCTTATGTCTCATTGCATCTTCAATGTTGCTAAATAAGCCTTTATTATCCAATCACTGATCTCACTGTTTGCAGCTGAGCTTTGTTATGATCTTTTTCTAATGGTTCCTCAGTTCCAACAATTAATAAGCTTCAGTCTTGATATCCCACCACAATGACCAAACTGCTAGCCTATGCAAATGTTAATGCTGAGTTATTTTATGCAGAAAATTTACAAAATGATCAAGAACTAACAATGCCCAAGATACCTTCCTATTGTTTGAATGTTCTTTGCTGAAATCACAGCAGGCAAGCACAGCTGAATACGGTTAGGCGCCATTGGCAAAGCACTCAGTCATACCAGAATGTACAAAAGTCTCACTTGACTGAAACCTAGGCATTAAGTCATGTCTCAATAGATGTACACATGGCCCAGCACTCCATGGCAGGTTCTGGGAACTGGATGATGAAGGTGGGAAAGCAGGACTACAGGCTAGACCAGCAACAGCCTGACGTAGCTATATTCACAGAATAATACCTTACAGATAATGTCCTAGAACGCTCCTGCATCATCCCTGGGCTTGCCCTGTCCCACAGCCTGTCTACACTGGCTCTGTAAGTCCTTAACTACAAGGCCATAACGCTATAGGTAATAAGAATAAGAGTAGACCGTTTGGCCCCTCGAGCCTGTTTCACCATTCAATAACATCACAACTAATCTGACACTTCTCATTCTACTTTCTTGCCCTTATCCCAAATTCTTGATTCTTCTATTGATTAAGAATCTATCTCAGCCTTAAATGTACCACAAGGACTCTGACTCCACAGCTCTCTGTTCCAAAGACTCTCAAAAATCTAAGTGAATAAATTCCTCCTGATTTCAGTCTCAAACTGATGTCCCTCATTTCTGAGACGATGCCCTCTGACCCAAAACTTTCCCACGAGGGGGAAAATCCTCTCAATATTTACCCTAATAGGCTCCTTAAAAGTATTATATGTCTGAATAAGACCACCTTTCATTCTTCTAAATTCCAATGAGTAGAATCCTAAACTGTTTAAATGAGACAATCCCCCTTTCCCTTTCTGAACTATCTCCAATGAAATTTTATTTTTCCTTAAATAAGGGGACAGAAACTGCTCACAGTACTCCAGGCGTGGTCTCGACAGCACCATGTACAGTTGCAATGAGATTTCCCTACTTTTATACTCAAATACCATTGTCTTCAGACCCATGAAGTCTCATGGCTTTTGATCAAATGTGGAAGGAAAACTCCCCCTGACAAAATGGTATTGTACCTCAGCTAATGAATCAATATTCTTCCACGTCAAACACAACTTGGAGGAAACTAAGAGGATAGCAATGGCATTGAACAAAGAACAGCACAGCAACGGGCCCTTTGGTTCAAATGTTATGCTGAACGTGATGCCAAATTAAACACATCCCTCTGCCTGCCCTTGGTATATATCCCTCCATTTGTTGCATATTCATGTGCTTATCTAAACGCCCCTATCATATCTGCCTCCACCATCGCCCCTGGCAGCACGTTCCAGACTCCTACCACTCTCTGTGTAACAAATTTACCTCTCATGTCTCCTTTGAACTTTCTCCCTCTCACATTAAAGGCATGTGCCGTAGTATTAGATATTTTAACTCTGGTGAAAAAGATTCTTACCATCAACCCTATCTATGCATCTATAACTTTATAGACCTCTATCAAGTTTTTCCTCAGCCTCTGCCACTCCTGAGAAAACAATTTGAGTTTTTTCTAACCTCCCCTTATAACTCATACCCTCTAATCCAGGCAGCTTCCTGGTAAACTTCTTCTGCACCCTCTTCAAAGCCTCCACATCCTTCCTGTAATGTGGCGACCAGAACTGAATGCAATACACTAAGTGTGGCCTAACCAAAGTCTTATAAAGCTGCAACATGACATCCTGACTCTTGTACTCAATTCCCCAACCAATAAATGCAAGCATGCTGTATGTCTTCTCTACCACCCGACCTACCTGTGTGGCCACTTTCAGGGAGCTACGGACTTGAACCCCAAGATCCCTCTGTACATCGATGCTGTTCAGGGTCCTGCCATTAACGGTACATTTTTCCTTAACATTTGATCTCCCAAAGTGCAGCACCTCACACTTATATAGATTAAACTCCATCTCCCATTTTTCTGCCCATATCTGCAACTGAGATATATTTTGCTGCATCATTTGACAACCTTCAACACTATCCACAACTCCACCAATCTTTGTATTGTCTGCAAACTTACTAACCCACCCATCTAAATTTTCATCCGTGTCATTTACATATACTATAAACAGCAGAGGTCCCAGTACGGATCCCTGCGAAACACCACTAGTCACGGACTGCCAGCCTGAAAAACACCCTTCCACCACTACCCTCTGTCTTCTGTGGGCAAGCCAATTCTGAATCCATGCAGCCAAGTCACTGTGGATCCAATGCATCTTAATCTTCTGGATGAGCCTACCATGATGGACCTTGTCGAAAGCCTTACTAAAATCCATGTAGACAACGTCCACTCTTCTACCCCCATCGATTTCCTTCGTCACCTCCTCGAAAAATTCAGTCAAATTAGTAAGACATGACCTGCCCCACACAAAGCCATACTAACTGTCCTTAATTTGGCCATGCTTTTCCAAATGTAGGTAAATCCTAAGAATTCTCTCCAATAACTTCCCAACCACCAATGTGAGACTCATCAGTCCATAGTTTCCTGGATTATCTCTATTTCCCTCCTTGAACAGAGGAACAACATTAGCTACTCACCAATCCTCTGGGATCTCTCCAGTGGCTAGTGAGGATGCAAAGGTCTTGGTCAAGCCTCCAAGAATCTCCTCTCTTGTCTCTCTCAACAACCTGGGGTAAATAGTATCGGGCTCTGGGGACTTACCCACCTGAAATGTTCTTCAAGAGATCCAATACCACTTCCTCCTCCTTCTCAAAATGCCCTAGCATGTTAGCATGGTCCACACAAATCTCACTATCCTCCATATCTTTCTCCTGGGTGAGTACCGAAGCAAAATATTCATTTGATCTCAGCCAAATCCTCTGCCTCCTAGTACAAGTTCCCTCCTTTTATTCTTGAGTGGTTCTACTTTCTCCCTAGTTATTCTCTTGATTTTAATGTATGTATAGAATGCCTTGAGTTTCTCTTTAACCCTACTTGCCAAGTTTATTTCATGGCCCCTTCTTACTCTCCTAATTCCATGCATGAGTTCTTTCCTGCTTTTCTTATGTTTCTCACAGGCCCTGTTCAATTTTAGCTTCCTCAGCTTTTCATTTGCTTCCTTTTTCGTTTTGACGAAATTCACAACCTCCCTCATTATCCAAGGTCTCTTACCTTGCCATCCTTGTCCTTCCTCCTTACTGGAACATGCCAGTCCAGAACTGTCATCAGCAGGTTTTTACACAATTCCCACATGTCAAATGTAGACTTGCCTGATAACAGCTCCTCCCAATTAACACTCCCTAGCTCCTGCCTAATACGTAAATTGCCCTTCCCCCAGTTTAGTACCTTCCCACATGGTCCTGACTTATTCTTATTTATAGCTATTTTAAAACTTAAGGAATGTGATCACTGTTTCCAAAATGCTCTCCCACTGAAAGGTCAGTCACCTAGCCAGGCTCATTAGCCAATACAACATCCAGTATGGTCCCTCCGTTAGTTGGACTATCCATGTACTGTTTCAAGAAACCCCCTTGGATGCACTTAACAAATTCTGCCCCATCTAAGTCTCTTGCTCTAAGGGAATGCCAATCAATATTGAAAAGTTAAAGTCACCCACTATGACAGTCCTGTTTTTATTGCATCTTTCCACAATCTGTCGACATATTTGCTCCTCAATGTCTTGGTAGCTGTTGGGAGGCCTATAGTGTAATCCTTTCAGAGTGATTGCACTCATCTTATTTTTGAGCTCTACCCATATTGCCTCAGTGGATGATCCGTCCAGTATGCCCTCTCAGAGTGCTGATGTAACATTAACCCTGATTAGTAAAGCAACTCCTCCACCTCTTTTACCATCCTTTCTAGCTCATCTAAAACAACAAAACGTTGGAACATTGAGCAGCCAGTCCTGTTCCTCTCTCAACCAAGTCTCTGTAATGACCACAACATGATGGTCCCTTGTACTGATCCTGGCTCTAAGCTCATCTACCTGACCTATAATACTGCTTGCATTGAAATAAATACACTTCAGCCCATTCATACCATCATGTTCATTTACCTGTCTCTGCCCGCCCTTCCTTTCAGATTTATGGGTCCTAACATGTACCTTCTCCTCAGTCGCTCCACTTGCTGCTCTGGTTTCCAGCCCCCTACCACTCAAATTTAAACCCTCCTGAGTAGAACCAGCAAACCTCTTTGCAAGGATACTGGTTCCTTTCCAGTTTAGGTGCAATCCGTCCCTCTTGTGCAGGTCACGCCTGCCCCATAAGAGGACATAATGCACAATGATCCAAAAACTTGAAACCCTGCACCAGTTCCTTAGTCACGTATTCATCTGACCTATCATTTTATTCCTTGCTTCACTAGCATGTGGCACAGGTAGTAACCCAGAGATTACTATCCTTGAGGTCCTGCTTTTCAGCCTCTTTCCCAACTCCCTGTACTCACTCTGCAGGACCTCATCCCTCTTTCTACCTAAAAACCGAAAGAACAGCAGATGCTGTAAAGATCAGAGTTAACATTTCAGGTCCGGTAAAGGGTCACCGGACCTGAAACATTAATTCTGATTTTTTTTCTTCACAGATGCTGCCAGACCTGCTGACCTCTAACAGCAACTTCTGTTTTTGTTCCTCTTTCTATCTATGTCGGTACCAATGTGCAAAATGACCTCTGGCTGCTCACCCTCCCCCTTAAGAATTTTGTGCAACCACTCAGAGGTGTCCTTGACCCTGGCACCAGGGAGGCAACATACCACAGAAATGCCTGTCTGTGCCCCTAACTAGTGAGTATCCTATCACCATCACTCGCCTGGATCTTGCCTGACCCCTCTCTACAGCAGAGCCAGTTGTGGTGCCACCGGCCTGGCTGCTGTTGTTATACTCCTCTGAGAGGCTATCCCCCCTCAACAGTATCCAAAACAGTATACCAGTTAGAGAGGGGAATGGCCACAGGACACTCGTGCACGACTTGCCAACCTCTCCTGGCTGTCACCCGTCTAATTGACTGAACCTGTGATGTGACCACCTCCCTGTAACAAGTGTCTATCACACTCTTTCTCCCTCCCCCACAGTATGCTCCTCAGCGTGTCAACTGCCGCTTCAACTAAACAACAGAGTCTGTGAGGAGCTGCACTTACTGCAAAATTTGTCCGGGACACATGACTGCTCCCTGGTTTCACACATCTGGCAGGAGGAGCACACCACTGCCCTAACTGCCATCTCTGCTCCTTTACACTAAGAAAGATAAAAGAATCCTATCTTGCCTTTACCTTGCTTGGCCTACTCACTGAAGCCCAGTATTCACCTACGCCTGCACTTATACCAACTAGCAGCACTAACTGGTTACTTAAATTAAAACGTAATCTTTACAAACAGACCAAATACCCTCGAGGCTACAATAAACTTCTTAACAGCCTCTCTCATTCTCTCCTTTTTTTTGGTCAGAGGAGTAGGGAAGGATGGAAACACCAATAGAACACACTCTGAATGGAGAATTCATTATCCATCACTTGGGGGCAAGGGGATAATCTCTTCCAGAGGCCCTGTAACTCTGCATCATACAAATTCTAAATAAACATGTAACAATAGGATCAGCACAGGATTAAATTATTGACACTTGTTTTCTCATAAACTTCAGAACTCCACCAAAACATCAAAAGAGGAAAAGATTACATAAAATAAGCAAAAGCAAAAACAAAATTGAGGTAAAAAAATCACTCCATTATCTCTTTTAATAAATGACACTATTTGGTTTCAAATGATGCTTGTAGCATGATTATGGCCCAAAACGTCAAAGAAAACTGCTGATAGTTTCCTGATTCTTAAAAAAAAATCTATATTCCATTGATATGATATGTTACTTGGCAGCAAGATTCCAAGTGGAAGGTCCCAGTGATCGCATTTTCAACTTGTAATTGGAGAAATCTGAGGATGTGGATGTTTGTTACTATGGCAGCGTAAGATGGCTGACTAACTAACCTTGCTTTGCCACCACTAAATTTTGAAAACCTCTAATTTAACCCAACATGCAATTTCAAAAATCTTCTTTAACAGGTTTTTTGAGCTCAATAATTTGACATGATGAGCTATAGGGTCAGGCTGAAAAGGCTGGGGGTATTTTCCCTGGAGCGTTGAAGGTTGAGCGGTGACGTTGTAGAGGTTTATAAAATCACAAGGGGCATGGATAGGGTGAATAGACAAGGTCTTTTCCCTGTGGTGGGGGAGTCCAAACCTAGAGGGCATAGGTTTAAGGTGAGAGGGGAAAGATTTAAAAAGTACCTAACAGGTAATTCTTTCAAGCAGGGGATGGTGTGTGTATGGAATGAGCTGCCAGAGGAATTGGTGGATGCTAGTGCAATTACAACATTCAAAAGAAATCTGGATGGTTATATGAAAAAGAAGGGTTTAGAGGGATATAGATCAAATGCTGGCAAATGGGACTAGATTTATTTAAGATATCTGGTCGGCATGGACGAGTTGGACCGAAGGGTCTGTTTCTGTGCTGTACATCTCTATGATTCTATGTTCTGAATCCTTAAGCTTGAGGCACTGGGTCTTAGAAATTGAATGGTGCTACTGTATTGGCAAATCACTTATTTTAATGACTTTTATTTTAATCTGCAGGCATTTACTTCTAGGGTTCTCTTGAAGTCCATTCAAGGCAGTGTTTTTACAGAAGGCAAACTAACCAATAGAATTCCTCACTCTTTAGGCTTAATGGAGTTTCCCTGGCACAATCAGACCTGACTAAAAAGTTTACAAAAAACATATATTTTAACCTAATAAGGTTAATTCATTGACGAGCACATATTCTCCGATTTCGTTTTGCACAGCTTAATTCACAAGAGAGGTTGAATTCTTCAGAAGTTGAATCTCATTAAGAAGTACACCCCCCTTGCTTTCTCCACTGAGGCTGCACCAATTACTTTGATCATGTGGTATAACAGAGCTTCCACAAATAATTGAAAACTTTGAATTAAGGTAGCTCATTTAGAAGTGTATCTGAAAATACAAAAGTTACATAGACTCCTGTTTGAAAAATTTTCAGTTTGTTGATGTAAAGTCAGTTCTTTTTGAGTTGCACTCTGCACTATACCAATGGTAAAATCAAGGTGTTATAATAATCTTGACATTTTTAGCAATAGTAAAAACATTTTATTTTCCTAAAATAAAATCAAATGTCTTTTCAGAATACAATTTGACATAAACTGAGACAATATACAAAAATTTGGAAATTTTTTTTGAAGTGGGGCAATACACATATATTTGGAATTGATTTTTGTTTCAAATTGGCTGAGGTCACAGCAATGAAGACATTAGACAACTTCTGTAGTGTAAGAAAAGACAGCCCTATCATAGAAGACATTGGAAATTGCACCATTTGTAATTTACATGGACTGATTTGTGCGAAGTGTTTTAAGAATTTACAAAGAGATTTTATAAAATGTGATATAATCACGTCTTTCTTTATATGACCCTCAAAATTCATTATCCAACTTAAAATGTCTGAAATCTGTATTTTAAACTCAAAGCTTAGAATAGAATCCCCAAAACTTTTTCCACACTTCAGGATAGCCTGCACTCCTCTCTTTATCCATCAGGCTTGAGCTTCTCACCTTTTCTATTTAACACATGTATGAAAACATTGGGCCAGATTTCTGCTACCGAGGTTGATAGCTGGAGTTAGGGAATTGCCTGAATCACTGGACTTCAGAGGTATAAAGTACCCGGAATTGTGTGACTGTCACTCCACGAAGGAGTTGGGCCCACTGACTCCAAAAAAATTAAACCTTAGAGAATTCTGAAAGGACTGGATAGAGCTCAAATAGAGAAGATGTTTCCAAGAGTGGGAAAGACTAGGAAATGAGGGAACAGCTTGAGCGTGAAGGGATGACCTTTTAGAGCTGAGATGAGGATGAATTTTCTCAGCCACAAGCTGATGAGTCTGTGGAACTTATTGCTGTGGAAAGGCTGTGAAGGCCAAGTTATCAAGTGAATTAAAGACAGAGATAAATAGCTTCTTGAAAAGTAAAGGGATCAAGCGTTACAGGGATTAGGCAGGAGAATGGGATTGAGAAACTCATCAGCCATGATTGAATGGCAGAGCAGGCTTGATGGGCTGGGTGGCCCAATTCAACTCCTATATCTTATGGTCAAAGCATAGATGGCAACAGAGCGGGAAGTGTCAAGATGACTGTGTAGGAGGCCATCCTTAGTTCTCTGGGCAATTGTCATGCTTGTTTCAAAAGCTAATAGGCCCCCACAGCCCCTCACCCATCTTCCACAACCATTGCCCATTAATACTTTTGAATGCCAACTCAATGTCAATTCATGCTCCATCCTTATGACCCTCATATTCTCATGCCATTCACTGCCAAAATAGTTTTACTTTTAATTGAAATACTCAAAAAACTAAAAAGGCGCCATAAAGGAACTGTACAAACTCACACTTAAGGATCACTCTGTGGACACACTTAATATGGTTGTGACCACAGCCTTTCAAACTGTCAAACTGTGAACTTAGAATCCCTTACTGAGATAATTGTAGCTTTAGGAACTCAACCAAATATTTATAAGAACATAACAATTACAGCACTTCTAGAAATGTCAGCAAAGGACTCAGCTGCAACTACACAACCAAATTCAGTTCTTTTCTAGAAGCAACCAATGGTTTGCCAATCAAAATAGTCCAACAGTACTTTTTAACACCCTCAGTGACACCTGCAGCCTATTTTTTAAAAACATAACATCTGGGTATTTAAATACCATCAAATCATGACAATTATATAGAAATATCTGCCCTTCAACAGTTTTTACATCTACTGTATCAATTTGTAACTCTCACACTGCAGACAGAGGTCCTTGCAAGGCTGTGGAGCTCAAATCATTAAGTGAATTTAAGACAGAGTTAGATGTGAAGGGATTTTTGTGCACTCAGCAATGAGTTCAAATAGCTCCGTTGCATTTAAATTTCCCTTCATGCAGCATCCTATTTTCCTGACTGGCAAAAATCGTATCTGTTGGAAATAGGCGTTGGACTTTGCATCTGGGTACTTGGCTGCCTTTATTAAAAGTCTGTGGACATTTGTCAACTTTCTGAATATATGTTTCTTTTTGAGGCGGCTAGTACTTATGAGTGGAATAAATTATAATTTGAATGCCAAAGATATATTTGTATCATCCTCAAAAGTTTTATTTTTCTAATCACCGGAATTTATGTTTATGAATAAATGAAATAAAGGCTGCAACATAGTCACTCCAGTTACCTAAATCAGGATGGATCTGATTGGATAATTCTCCTGTTAATCATGTTTGAAAGACTGTTGTAAGAGACTAGAATTGACTTTATGCAGATAACGTTTATGAAGTAACTAAGCTCCGGTCACAGCATTTTACTTGAGAAATAAACTGGTTACAGTTGGGATAATTTGTAGTTTCCATCTCTGATGGTTGAACAAATAGACTCTATTAAAGTTTCTGAGTAAATTTAAACAACATCTGGTCTTATTTCACTAAGAATGATGCCAACCTTCCAGTCACTTCCCATTTCAGTACACCATTTTGCTCTCACGCTAACATTCCTCTCCTAGACCAGCTGCTGCATTCCAGATAAACCCAATGCAAGCTAGACGAATGGCACCTAATTTTCTGCTTAGGTGTTTTACAGCTTTCATTGAACTCAACAATTTCAGATCATGAACATTGTCCTCCATTTGATTATACCCATTCTCCACCAATTCCCACACCCACCCAAGCAATTTGTTTGCATGGGTTTGCTGTCAACAGAGCTGACCTACTTTGTGCTATCAACACCCATGATTATCACTTAATCTGTATTTATATCTCTCCTCTGCCAAAATTAACACTTTCCTTCTCTTTTGAGCTGGGCTCCCTCACCATCTGTTTCACTTGCTTCTTCACACCCTTTGTCAACAGCATAATTTTTCAGCTGGCTTCAGTTTTGAGGATGAGTCACAATAGACTCAAGGCTCTAACTGCTCCTCTCTCCACAGATGCTGCCAAACCTGCTGAATTTCTCCAGCAGTTTCTGTTTATTTCACTTCTAACTCATTGATTGACATAGCTGTGGTCAATCATAGAATCCCTACAGTGTGGGAACAGGCCCTTTGGCCCAACAAGTCCACACTGAACCTCAAAGCATCCCACCCAGGCCCATCCCCCTATAGCCCACCTGATCTACACATCCCTATGGGCAATTTAGCATGGCCAATCCACCTAACCTGCACATCTTTGGACTGTGAGAGGAAACTGGAGCACCTGAAGGAAACCCACGCAGACATGGGGAGAATATGCAGACTCCACACAGTCGCCTGAGGCTGGAATTGAACCCGGGTCCCTGGTGCTGTGAGGCAGAAGTGCTAACCACTGAGCCACCATGCCGCCCCTAATGTTCAATGTACAATTAAAAAGATGATACAAAAATGTCCACTGTTTTCTAGATGACTTTTATTCATTGTGCTCTGTGAGTAACACTGTAGGTATTGGCCTAGTGGCATTATTGCTGGTCAGTTAATCTAGAGACGCTGGTAATGTCCTGGGGACCAAGGGTTGAATCCTGACATGGCAGATGGTGGAATTTGAAATCAATTAAAAAGAACTGTGGAATTAAAAGTCTAATTATGACCATGAATCTATTGTCAATTGTTGGGGAAAAACCCATCTGGTTCACTAATACCCTTTGGGGAAGGGAACAGCCATCTTTACCAACATGTGTCTCCAGACCCACAGCAATGTGGTTGACTCTTAACTACCCTCTGGGATAGGCAATAAATGCTGGCCTAACTAGTGACACCTTCATCCCGTGAATGAATTAAAAAATGTAGTCAATTCAGGTGGGTGGATTGTATTAGTTATATTTCTTTTTGCTAATTGAAAAGGAAAATCAATCACTTTTGAAAAGAGTTCCGAGCCAGCAGCAAGACACCGTAAGGTCAAGTTTAAACTGGCCTTTGACCTGAACCTCATAGACCTTTAGGAAAGAAATTAAGCTGATCACTCCTTTGGGAATAATGCTACCATTCCAAAGGATACTTTTAAGTTAATTATTTCACAATAAGTTAAAAAAAAAGTCCACCCCCTTTTAAATCACAATATGAACCAAAACATTACTGAGAAAAATGATTACAAGTGTGACTTTGAAAGTCGAAGGTATCTTTACTTAAAACCCGAAGCTGGATTTTGTGGATCTCACTCACTGGTAAGATAACTGGTGGGAAATCAAGCTTCTCCTTAGTCTGCTCACCCACGGCTGAGTTACCAGGAAGAAGAATCACTCCTGCTCAAGGCTGTCAGCCAATCAGAGGGCACAGGAACATTGCACTTCCCCCCCCCGACATCAACAAACCAACCTAAGTGACAGTGGGAGGGAGCTGAGCAGTGGGCTTTGCAGAGTGGGAATCATAGCAGCAGTTACAGAACAAAGGCAGAGTGGGGGTTACCTTTCAGCGCCCCTTTCCCTTCCTGATGCTGAAATTTTCAACGAGGCATAGTACCTGAAAATCCCACCCCTTCCTTTGGAAGCTCTTGGCAAACACAACAAGGTTTGCTGGGCAGTCTCCAGGAGGCATGGGAAGGCCGTGTAATTCTGATTAGCAATTCACTATTGTTCTGTAGGGAAGGAAAGTCAGCCTTCCTCACCTGGTCTGGCCTGTGTGAGACTCTGGATCCATAACAATGTAGTTAACTCTTAAATGCCCTCGGACTTATCATAGCAAGCCACTCAGTTGCATCTAATCACTACAAAGTCTGATGAAAGAAACTAAAGCTAGGTGGTCCACTTGGCATCAACCAAAGCAATGAAATTTACAATAGTATGCGCGCACAGCCCTGTCAGCTTTATAGTGCCCTCCTCATCAACATCTGGAGACTTCTGCCAACATTGAAAGTGCTGCCCCACTGAAAAATCAATGGCATACTGCTGGGAGGAAGTTGCTCTTGGAGGCCTTGAAATAGTTTGTGTTGGAATGCAGCAAGACCTGGACAATATTCAGGCTTGTTCTGATAAGTGCTAAGGAACATTTGTGCCAGACAATGACCATTTCCAACAAGACACAATTTAACCATTTAATAGCACATCAAATGCCTGAACTTTTAATTGCATTGGCATGCCTGAATTCCACCATCCACGTTTCCCCATCAAGACCCTGAGGTGTTACAGTTGACCAAATCTAAACTGCCACATAAATACTGTAACTACAGAATCAGGTCAGAAGCCGAGAATTCAGCTGTGAGTAACTCACCTGCTGAGATCTTAAAGCCGATCCAACATCTACAAATCAGAGGTGTGATGGAATACTCTCTACTTGCTCTGATGAATGCAGTTCCAACAACACTCAAGAAGGTGAACACCATCCAGGACAAAGCAATCCATCTGATTGTCATCCCATATAACATCTTCAACATTCACTTGTTCCAGTACCATTGCACAGTTGCAACAGTATGTACTATTTACAAGATGCACTGCAAAAAACTCACCAAGTCACCTTAGACAGCACCTTCCAAATCCACAACCTCTACTATCTAGAAGAACAAGGGAAAGAGATACAAGGGAACACCACCAAATGGCCACTATGTTTTCTCCAAGCCACACACCATCTTGACTTGGAGATATGTGATTGTCCCTTCACTGGATCAAAATCCAGGAGCTCACTCCCTTAGCTCAGCGGATGTATCCACATCAAGTGGACTGGAGCAGTTCGTGAATGTAGCTCACCACTACGGACAAAGCCCATCATGTGAATGAATTAAAAAAAGACAATTCTAAACCAGCATTGGATTCTGGTGGGTTCAGCGATAATGAGCCAACTGACTTCCATTAATGAGCCTAATGACATCTCACTGGTAGTCAACAGGTATCTCACATCAGCCCCTTCCACCCTCTTACTTAATCAGGGAGGTTCTCCTTCTACCAGGAGATGGCCATTGGGCCTCACCTGTGATTAGGTGTACCTGACCTCCATGGTTCCTGCCACAAATGTTACATTAACTCCAGGTCCTTAAATCACATTGCCAGACAGAAATTAAGGTCGTATACAATAAAAGAAAATAAAGTAAAATAAATTTCCGACTAAAAGATACCATTTTCAGAATGCTACTTTATACACAACAAGAGCAATTTAAAAAAAACAGTGCTCCATTCAAATGAAATCTTTCATTTCGATTTATTAGAAAAAAAACACGCAAAAATATCTAAACTAATCAATACGGAACAAAACCAGCTGTAGGTACATGCACTAAAACAGGTTGGAGTCTTTTCCTCACATTTCATTGGAATAAAACCAAAGTGCTCTGAAAATGGTGTTACTTGTTTTAGTGGGTTCATTCTTACACCATCCACCACCATTGCCAACTGGTCTTAGCAATGGCTGGCATGTGCATCTGCTTGTTTCACTTAGATGCTTCATTAAGACACTCAAATTTGGTCTTGCAAACTGCCTTGTGCCTCAAGCCAATTTTCAGATTCCAATGGTCAAAGTAGTGCTAATTCCCCAGCAGTAGGCATACAGCAGCCTAGCCAGTGATCTTTAAAGAACAGTTTCAGGCTGTTTACAAAAATGTTACACTTCTATTTTTACAAATTGCATTTGACGAGGCAACAGAACCCTGAAGACTCCCCCTCTGGTCTCATCAAAATCACCTATTGCCAGTCTCGCAGTTACCCATCTTATGATTGCCCCCCACCTCAAGTTCCAGCTCCTGGTTTGACTTGTTAAGAGGAACTATTGTATTTCTGAGGTTCCCTATCATTGAAGAGTTAATCGAATGCCCACTGTCTGCCCTTTAGATGCAAATGAGGTCTGAGCCTCTCAATGATTTTGTCAGCATTATTATACTGTCCACTGCCAGCTCAGGAATCATCAGTGATTAACATTACATTTTAATTGGAGGAATTACGGAATGTGCTTGTGACCCAAAAAAACATGGTGCATACATTTTCAAGGCTTCATGTGCTCCTCTGAGGTATCCAGTTTTCATTCAGTACCTATTGCTGAACTTTTCCAAAGGATAAGTGAATAGATTTTCCCACAGACTTTTAAGAATGTTTGCGGTAAAACATTTTAACCAGATGGCTTTATATAAAAAAATTGTTGCAAATAGTTTCCAGATCAGCTGTCACTTTATACTTCAACTGTTGCTGTTTTTATTATAAACAATTTTGTCTGATTGTGTTGCTGTCAATGCCAAAGTGCTTACCCTTTCATAATCTAAAATATCTTTCCTGCTTTTCTTTTCGATCACATCTGCCAAACAGATTTTCAGTATCTTTTCATAATCAGCTACAACACACAACTATGATAAATGTACAGGCAGCAAGTTCAGATGTTTTTAAGGCTAAAACAGCAAGAAATGTTCTGAATTTTGTGAAATGCTGTTGTAGTTCTGAAAATTGTGAAGACTATAAAGTCCGACTGTCACAAACATTTTGTGCTTTAGCTTCTGTCAGCTTCTAGTGTCTGCACAAAACCATTAAAAAATCTGTTTGTCAATTTCAAAGATTTTTGGTAAACTAGTTTTAATACTCCTCTGTATGTTCCCTCATTACATTTTGTTGAAGAACAAATACATAATCAGCTGCCAAACTTTCTGATGTCATTCTTGATCCAACACAAAAACAGAAAGGTTTAGATTATTCAACGGATGTCATTTTAATACCAGCACTGAAGTATTGATTGGAAAATTCAGCCTAAATAGTTTAATCGACATTCCAATTCCTTTAACTCTTCTTTTGGCAAACACCAAGCCTCTGCTCTGAAACTGACTGTGTCACATTCCAGTGATTCTTTTAAATACATTTTATTTTGAGGCTATAGTAAGAGGTTAGACCAACAGGGAAAACCTCAAAATGTGAAACTGTAGTTCAATTCCACAATTGTGCGTGAAGACACTGACTAAAGGTTTAGCAATGCCCTGTGGGCTGTGAAAAATCAGATGTGTTTTGCCATGACACATGGTCCAGCAGCAAGCGCAGAGAGACAATGGCACAGGGCTGATAGCAGCTTACTTGCTCAACTGCTCCCCATGTCAGAATCAGTGAGACAAGGAAGCAGTAAAGGGATCATATCCACAAAAAAGTATATATATCACACAGACTGAATAAGATAACAGTTTGAAAATTTACTATTATAACTTTATAATGAGAAAACAAATTGAAATTATGTAAATCCGATTTAAGATTGTTTCAGTTTACTTGGGTCAGAATAGGGTCCGCAGGGTAGTGAGTTAACTGGCCATTGCCCTGTACACTAAGTTATTCAATGGGGCGAGTAAAAAAGAAGGTAGTGGTAGCAGGTTATAGTAAAGTGAGGGAATTGGTACCGTTCTCTGTAGCAAACAACAAACATCCAGAAGGCTGTGTTGTCTGCCTGCTGCCTGGATTTGGGTATTTTCCCAGATGACTACTCCCGGCACCTTGTGATAGTTCCATCTCCACCACTATGATGTACTGGGTAAAAGTTGTTTGAGGTCATTTGCTGTTATTAACCTCCCTTTGTCTGTGCTTCGACTTCGATTTATCCCGTGGTTAGTACTAAAGGACACACCACATAAGGTCTCAATAGAAGATGCATTGTTCTCAGATAACAAGATGGTTGACTGTATGAGTACCACTACAATTTTCTCAGGCTTATTACTGGGACCTTTAGAAGTTGGTACAGATACGTTGCCACCTTCCAAAAGCTGGAGTTGAAACCCTGTCTCCATTTACAAATGGTGTGTGACCTCAATAGAATGGGTGGAGCCAATTTAACATGAACCCTGCAGCCCAATGGCATCAATGTGGATTTCACAAGCTTCAAAATCTCCCCTCCCCCAACCGCATCCCAAAACCAGCCCAGCTCATCTCCACCTCCCTAACCTGTTTTTCCTCTCACCCCAAGCCACACCCCCATCTCCTATTTATTTCAGAACCCTCTTCCCCTCCCCCATTTCTGATGAAGGGTTTAGGCCCGAAACGTCAAGTTTTCCTGCTCCTATGATGCTGCTTGACCTGCTGTGTTCATCCAGCCCCATGCTTGTTATCTCTTAACATGAACACTGTCCCCTTCAGAACCATTACTTTATAAAACAGAAGTTTCCTTTTGTGGCAGAATCTAGAACCAGGGGGCAACCCTTTTAAAACAGATTTGAGGAGATTTTCTTTCTCACAGAGGATCATGAATCTTTAGAATGCTCTTCTTCAAAGGCGTTGAAAGCAAATTCAATTAATATTTTTTAAGACAAAGATAGATAGATTCCTGTTAAGCAAGGGATGAATGGTTATCGGAGGTAGATGAGCATGTGCAGTTAATATTACAGTTAGATCTTGCATAATCTTATTGAATGTTGGAATAGGCCCGAAGAGCTGTATTGCCTACAGATGCTCTGAATTCGCATGTTCATATTTATGTTCACAAAATGGTCAGATCAAACAGCCAGATCCATGGATTGTCATTCACTGCATAAAGCAACGCATTATACCATAGGAGCCAGGTGAGCAACTGGTTAAAAAATTCCAAAGCCAATACAGTTGCAAGATGAACACATATGAACCACCAAACAACATGACACAATAATAGCATTTGTATTAATTCAAATTTTGGATCACTAAACAACCAGTTCGGGCATTCAGCAGAGTGTAGCCCCATATTTTGTTCTATTCCACGTGAGGCGTTTGCATTTCTGTTTTTTTTTGAGCATACGTGAGTAGGGATATAAATGTGACAATTTCAAAAGGTTTCCAGAATAGTAACATCAATAATTAAAAATAAATTTGAACATGTATTGGAACCACAGAAAAGCGTGGTAATATTTCATTATTTTGTTACGAAACCCTTCACAATTTGTTTCTGTTAATGATGTAAGTTCCTTAAACTGATTTGTGTTACTTCAGACATTTTTTCTTGTGTCCAATACAAAAAGCAGCCTCCATAGACAATCCCTGCACTCTATTGACTGAGCCAAATGTTGTGTGTACAGTATCTGCAATGGTACGTCCTCAGCAAACAACATACTTGCTTTTTGTTTATTGAATTACTCATAGGATTTCTATTCTGCACTTTGTCACTTCAGGAAATGACTAATATCAGTCAATTCAGACAGCAAGCTAACAACTAAACGAACAGCTGGAGTCACTCACAGAAGTAAGTCAATATTTGACATTATCAGTCAAAAGATCCTCTTGAATTGAACAGAAGAACTTTTTGTAAGTATGAATAAAGCAGAAAGTGGCAAATCTTATGTACAGACATCAAGGATCAATTTTTTGGAAGACCAAAATCACATATGCAAATCATTTTAGGGCAGCGGATTAAACAATCTGATTTGGGACAAATTGAAATGATACCTTTGCTCTAGAGTTGGCTAACAATGTAAAGTGTTCACAGATTTGCTGACCACACTAGCTTTTATTCCTATACTGCCCACAGTCATTCACATACATTGGATGCATTTGTGTGTAAACCTACATTTCTGTTGTGGATCTAAGTTTTGCATTATGTGTACTATGGTAAATACATCTTTGTGGAAATCCAGAAAAAGGAACTGTTACAAATTTTCAAATGGTAATTTACTTCATTAGAAGTATAAAAAAAACAGAATACTACTTTGTTCTTAAGGAACTTTACCATATAATAAAAGTTAAGCTTCACCACAGGCTAAAGAAATAAATTTAAAATACTTTGCGCTTTTTATTCTTGCAGTTACTTGCCTATCTGGCTCTAAAACTGAGCAACAACCCAGCACATACAATGAACTTAAAGTATCACACAGGGGATAGGCATTATTTGCACAGAACCACACCAAAAAAACACTTGGTTCCATATGGTTTTGTAAAATTGAGTCCAATAGCAGCCCTTTTGATCAGTAAATAAGATTTGTGAAGTCTAGCAACTTTCAGCACTCGCGGTGTCCAGAAAATGATCTTCCTTTTGTATTTCTATGTGTATCTTTAAATTATAACTGCAATGTAACAAGATTTCATTAAAATTCATCATTCTACTGGAAATATCAGTAACAGTTTCAAACACCACAGTGCAGCATATAAACAGATTGTGCATTTTTCAAAATAACAAAAAAATTGGAAAAGAACAAAACATGGTCTGTTTTGAGGTAAAATTTCTATTCAGTGGCATAATTCCATCCAGCTTTCCTTAATTTCCTTCCACAGCTGTTCATCTCTAAGCATCTTTTCTTCCACTGGAGACTTGACAAACTGGCCAGATGTATGACTTCCAATGCAAATAGGAATAGCAATTCATGACTGGACTAAGAACAAGGACAGTTCTGCAGGGCATAGCATTGTATACCACACAGGAATCTGACCAACCTGATGCCCAAGAACTTGAAATATTTAGTATCATGACGCTGGTTCTGTGACCATTTAAACACGAAGAAAAGATCGTAAACATTCTGCAAAAACTCAGCTGGTCTGATACATGTGTGGGAAAACAGCAGAGTTAACGTTTTGAGTTTGTTCACTCTTCATCAGAACTTGAGTCACCAGACCTAAACTTGAACTCTGCTTTCTTCTTATTGATGCTGCCAGACCTGCTGAGTTTCTCCACGAATTTCAGATTTTGTATCCAGCATCTGCAGTTCTTTGCGTTATTCTAAATATTCTGGCGCTCACAAAGTGTTCTATTATGCAGCCCTCTTTGAAAGTCATCATAAATATTCAGAAACATCACAAGATTCCCCCAAACTGAACAAAAATGTAAAAAAGTCAAAGCACAATTCAACAACATGTAAAGATGCTTGACTGCTGGTTAACCCTCATTTCTTTTTATTTGAACTTTATCTGATGTCAGTGGTAATCAAATGCTGTGAGTGTAATAGAGCCCCTCCATTAGGAGGCAGACTGTATGGCCAAGCAGGCCATTCTTAGCTCAGTCTCCAACCACAGAGCAGTCGGCTTTCAGTATATCTATCCTATATTGGTAGCAAGAGAGATATAAAGTTTAAGAAGGTAGATCTCTCAGAATAAGTACAAGTGTGTGGTTTTTTGTGTTTGGTTTATTTTTGGGAGCAGTTTAGTGGGGAATTTGGTCTTTTGCACTTTGGTATTGGAGCTAAACTGCAGTTGGCTCTTTTCCTTACAGTGAGTTTTCCATGTCTATCTAGGAAAACAAAAAAATATGAGTTGCAAAGCAACTAAGACCCAAACCTGGGGTGCCTAACACTGTTCAACTTCACTGACAGTGAAGTAGATACACTCATGAACCTAGCCATATTCTAGGGTACAGTCTACTCAGTGGAGCAGGATGAGTCAGAGTTAATGTTTCAGTTTTGGTGACCCTTTCTCAGAACGAGCGAAGTTCTGAGGAAGGGTCACTGGACTCTAAATGTTAACTCTGAGTTTTCTTCACAGATGCTGCCAGACCTGCTGAGCTTTTCCAGCAACCTCTGTTTTTGTTCCTGATTTACAGCATCTACAGTTCTTTCGGTTTTTATTCAGATAGTACTGAGATCAGGAGTGTGAAGAAAGAAAGTGGTTTGATGTCATTACAGCCTGATATGTTAAGAATAATTAAATTCTTATATGTTGAGTTGTTTGACAATCTTCATGTCCAGCCTGTCCTTTATCATAGAGATCTTTGATGTCAGTACACAAGACTGGACAAAGTGCTGACTTTGGATTTGGTGACAAAGGCTGCCACGTCCTTTAGATGAATGAGCTCCCAAAAGTGATAGCTTATGAGCAGAATAGTATTGCATTGGGTGGGACCCCAACCTGCAGGAAGTGAATGAGTCTATACTTCTGCTGGCAGCATGTCTGAACCTATGAAGGAAGGTATTATCACCCTCATCTACAAACAGTAAGGGGAGTGGATGGAAATGCAAAATTGGCAGATGATTTTGCTGTTTAATGTGAACTAAAAATTCTTTCCAAGGACCATCATCAATTAAGTAAAGCTCTGGAGTTGGTGATCCATGTCCATACCGGTGCTGCATTTGGCTCTGGTAGCCTTGTGCCATTCAGGGATCCAGCTATGTGCAGGACAAGGGATTGGACGCTTACACAACTACATGATATATGTCTCCAAAGTGGGGTTTTTAGGAGCTAACCTTAATTGGATTCAACTGTTCTACACTAACATCAGTAGCTCAGTTTCAATCAATAGATGAGAATTGTTATGTTGGTGCTTTCTTTAGAACCAGAAAATACATACCAGTTAGACAAATGGCAAATCTGAACAGGAACACTTTATAGATAATGCTCACACCTCCACAGCTGGTTCTAGACAGAACCAAAGCTCTCCAATATGGGTTTGAAAACTACAAAGGATAAAAGAGAAATCTGGCATGACCATCCCATTTTCTAAAACACTGTCCATCAATCACCGTACTGATCTACAGTCTAGGAAACACTACAGCAGTACAAAGATGGGCCACTGCTCAATACAGACACTATGGATACTGCAAAGATGTGTGCAGTTAATTTCTTCTGCTCTTTTCTTATAAAACCGTAAGTTTCACTTGTTATAAACATATTTGTCACACGACAAATAATGAATCCAAACACGGAAGGTTTTACATAGAGGGATTTACAAAGAGGTTTCCAGAAACAATCGGGTCAATCTTAACCCTGTCTAGTTACTAAAGACCATGGAGTCTCAAATAGGCACAAGTAATTATCAGAGTCAACAAGGTGTAGAGCTGGATGAACACAGCAGGCCAAGCAACATCAGAGCAGGAAAGCTGACGTTTTGGGTCTAGACCCTTCTTCAGAAACGTAATTATCCATTAACATTCTGTTGTTTTAACTTGGTCTTCAATTTTAACCTGCTCTTTGTACTCACACTGAAAACTGACAGGGTCTACCTTCAAATATGTACATCAGACTCTTATTACATCATGGGAGCACAACTATTGTTTTAAATGGAGGACAGGACAGGAGTGTTCCAATAGGCTTCACAAAGAACTTAAAGACTGTAATGTCCTAGGCTTCCAACCAACCCAATCCCAAAGTCCTGCAGAAACTACCACCCCACATCCTCAACCATTTACCAGTGTGGTAGAAACTGGTCTTCAGCCCTGGCAGCAACCTCTTGGTGCTCCACATATGATTCGCCACCCAAAAATGCTGGGTCTCTTAAGGTGTGCAACTAATTGTAAAAACATTCTTAGAATATCCACTGAGAATTTATGCCAATCCGCTATTGAAGATCTGGAAACAAATGTGTGCCATTTTTTGGCGTGACAAAGATCACTGGATGCGAAACATGAACTCCGTTTTTCTCTCCACAAATGTTGCCAGACCTGTTGAGTTTCTCCAGGACTTTCTGTTTTGTTCCAGGACAAAGAACCTCCCTTGATTGGCACCCATCCTTCACCTTCAATATTTACTGTCTTCGCAAATGCAGCAAGTCACAGAGGCTTCTTTGTCAGCATCTTCCAAACTTATGACTTCTATACAGGGCCATGAAGGATAAAGGCAGCACTTATTTGGAAACGTCACCATGTACAAGCTTCCATCCAATCCACACACCATCCTGACTTGGAGCTACATTGCTGTTGCTGGGTTAAAACCTTGCTAACAGCACACTGAGTGAACCTACAGCAAATGGACTGTGGTGGTTCAAGAAGGCAAGTCATCACTTCAGGACAATAAGGATAGGTAATAAATGTTGGCCTTGCCAGCAACCCCATAATAAATCTGATTCTGTTCAAATTACCATAATCCCTCAATTACTTCCAGCAACTTCTAACAACCAGCTCTCATATGTAACACTCATGTGCTTCATCTCTTCCATACATAGTCAGTATTGTTCTGAGCATAACCCAGATTCCATGGCTTGCATAGTCTGCCAGTCACATCAGTCAGATAGATTTACAACACTCACAGACACATTTCCTCCCTTTTTGCTAGCCAACAGGAGTAGGAACAAACCAGGAGCAGAGAGGTATGCCAACAAATCCTAACCCCGATGAAGAATATGATATTCGCCACTACTGGGATGGCCATTGTCACTGGCTAAGCCCTCAGCAAAGCTAAAACATCTGGTAATGTTAGTATTCTCATTAGTGATCCTCCCCCATATTCTCCCTATCCCACACATCCTGATTTAAAAGGTCCATGAGTTGTCACCATGGACACTTTCCCCTACTACAAACAAACCCTTGTGCATTTTTCCTTTCAGGTAATCAACAAGTGCCATGTGACCAATTAGTGGAGCAACCCAAAAGACAGAATTAATGAGCACATAATGCCATCACTTGATTTCATACTCACAGCCACCAACTCAGATACTGTGTACATATGAGAAGACAAATTGGAGTTGGAATCAGTAGATGATAAGACAAGAAGGACGAGCCATTGCAAACAACATGTGGCAAGAATAGCCTAGGTGCCACTCCTCAGAGGGTAAGGTCATACACAGAAGCCGATTCAAACAAAGACTTTGGTGGAGTGGCCAACAGAGTAGTACATTGTTTTATTCATTCATGGGATGTTGGCATCACTGACCAGTCTAGCATTTGGGTCTGGAGTCACATGTAGGCCAGACTAGGTAAGGACAGCAGTTCCCTTCCCAAAAAGATTTGAGAAAACTAGATGGATTTTTCCCAACAATCGACAATGGCTTCATGGTTATCATTAGACTCCAAATTCCAGATATTTGTTGAATTCAAACTCTGCTATCTGCCATAGCATGGTTTGAACCTGGTCTCCAGAACATTATCAGGTTCTCTGGATTAATAGTCTAATACCACTAGGCCATCACCTCCCGTTACTTGTGGTGCATGTGCAAAAAAATTCTTGATGCACTGGGAAGATTGCAGAAAGCCTGCAAATGTCAAGAAGTATGGAGGAGCTGAGTTTGGTACAGGGCCACGGTGCGGTATTTGAAGGTTGATGTTTCAGTTTCCATCGCAGCAGGAGAAACCACTACACAATATTTGTATGCTGCAGTGTGGAAACTCACATCTGCCATCATGGTTGTGGGTTGCACTGTGCAAAGGGACTTGCAGGGTAGTATAGCAGCCCAGAAATTTGTTCTTTCAACAGGTTACTAGGATTGCTCAGCTACTGATCCAGGGAAATGCTGCCATGGACCACAAACTCTCTCAGGATGACAACATTCATCTTTCTATCACAGCAACACTGCAACTTGGCAGCATCTGTGAAGAAAAATATCAGAGTTAACGTTTTGGGTCCGGTGAACCTTCCTCAGCCATCTTCATAGATGCTGCCAGAACCTGCTGAGCTTTTCGAGCAACTTCTGTTTTTGTTTCTGATTTACAGCATCCACAGTTCTTTCAGATTTTAAAGAGGGAAGTGGATAGTTTTACTTATCAAGGATAACATCAAGGCATGGAAAAAAAAGAGATGCAGCATGACAAAAGTAATATCTATATGGATAGAAACAATAAATGATCAATCTTTTTAATAGGCATATTCTTTAGAAGTAAAAGAAAAATATAATAATGACTAGTGAGCTTGGATTTCAAAATGGTAAGACTTAGTTGACTAAATCTCTTGACCTGAATCTTCTGCGCAGCAGCAATGATGAGTGAATTGCTATGGCATTTGGAGATTCTCCTGACCCCAGGTTTCTGTACTTTATTCCAGCATCTTCTGATCCCAGCTTTTAAAGTAATGCTCAGCACAGCTCTTCTTGGGAAAAATTCCAATAAAGAAGAGTAGAGTTGGGGGAGATCAAAATAAATCCCTTCTCACAGCACTAGCTGCCATATAAGTTTAAAAATGCAGGGCTGAGCTTTATAGGAGTTTGGGTTGTGTGGCAGAATCGGGCAACGAGTAAGTGAGGTCCACCTTGAAGTTGGGAGTAACTCATGGCACTTTCCATGTTTTTCACAAGTGTCCTGATGAGATCCTCATTAGGCAGATGGTTTTTAATAAGGATCAGTGCTGGGACCACTGCTGTTCAGAATTTACATTAGGGATTTGAACTTTAGAATAAAATAAAGGCTGCTAAATTTGCAGATGACATAAAAGCTTAGTGTGTGTGTTGCTAGAATAGTCAATACTGAGAAACACTGTAACAAATTACAGATGGAGTTTGCAAAAATGGTCAAAATTGTGTCAAATATCATTTAACACACATGTAACACAGTGAGATAGTACATTGGTGGGAAGAATTGGTTGATCAGTTAGTTGTGAACCAAGGTTGAGTAGAGGACAATGAAGTCTTGAAGTACAAAACATTAATTACTAAAAGTTGGGTCACAAGTTAGTAAGACCATAATAAAGTGCACACCAAACTCTAGGCTTTACGGCAAGAGGGATAGAATTGACAAATCTAGAAATCTAGAAATGCTACACCCAAACTGAATCTTGGTTAGACCACACTTAAGAGTGCAGGTCTGGTCACCATATTATAGCAATGAGACAGGCATTGGAGAGAGCGCAGAGAAGAATTACAGGGACGATACAAGTAACGTGGGTAAACATATCAAGAAAGAACTGACAGTCTGTATTTGCTTCTCTCTTAAAAAAAGGCTGACCTGTGACCTATAAATAATCTTTAAAATTGCAAAATGCTTTTTTGTAGTGGATATCGACAAATTATTTCCACTTATCATGAAGCAAATAACTATAAGCCATCAATACAATATAATCACGAACAAATTCAAAAGAGAATTCAAAAGAAACTTCTTCATCAGAAGCATTGTGAGAAAATGAAATACATTCAACAACACAGTGTGGCTGAAATGAATAGTATATACGTACTGGTACGAATTGGAATGGAAAGGCTAGGCATGCCTATGAGGAAGAAGGAAATAGAGGTTATGTGCTAGATTTAGATGGGATAGAGGGAGCATACCATCCCATATATTTCTGCAAATTGTGCAAACCATACTTGAATATGTAATAGACATGATTTAATTTTATAAACTCAGTTTGGAATTTTTAGCTTTTCATGACTGTTTTTCCATTGTGATCAAGTGGATGCTGTGATTATCAGTGAGAATGGGAAAGTGAGGTATGCGGCTGTGTTTCATGGGATGGCACTTGGAAGAATTCTTCAAGTGTAAGTTAGACAGAAAGAGACTGGCCAAGCCTCCTCCATCCTTCCCTTTCCTCCTCATGGTTCTCATACTTAATATTCATCCTACAGATGGTGACCCTCATGATAATCAGATTATGCAATATGTGGCAGGCCACCAAAACACTTGACAGCTTGTCTTTCAAAGTTTCTGCTACTTGACCAAGCAGAAAATCCTTGGGTGTGCAGCCATTTCACGTTCTGTGAATGGATTCAAGTCTCTGCTTCATGACTGCTAATATATCTGGGAGATTTACCTTTAAATAGACTGCCACAATCATGATTTTGTCATTTCATGCTATACCTAGAAATGTGCTACAAATAGACAAGACAGAAGATACTGAACTTCCTTTCTTAGGGATGGAAATTATCAATTGTAACCTGCATATCAGTTGTTGACAGCATGACATTAATCACCCATATTGAAACTAAGCTACAAAGATTCCTGATTTGGTCTCTTTTCTGCCTGTAACTATTGTTCCTCACTATAAAAAATTAAGAAAATGGGTTATTGTGGTATGGGTTGGTGGAAGGATGCTGCAACTATTTTTCCTTCCTTAATTGGATCTGAGGCCCTCTTTAGTTTACAGTGTTAAAATGAGAACTTCTAGTAGGTCTCAACAGAAAGCAGCTCTTATCATTAAAAAGTATTTTGTTGTATGCTAGCAATTAGTTACAACTTACACTAGCTAGCTAAACATTGTTACCAAGACTTGTGGCAAACATAAATGACACCTCAATCCCCTTCAAGATCCAGAGTCATACTCCCAAATTCCCACCCAAGATATTACTACATCATGTAATTAGATGGAGGTTAGCGCAATCTCAACATTAACTCTTTCAGAACCATTACCTTGCACTACATCTCTCTCCCAGGTTTATTTTCCCATTGTTAACATTTGCACATTCATGTACATAATTACATTAAACACAATTCCATCTCTCCTCCAAGTTTTTGAATTCACAAATTCAAGTGATTGGAGGGTTTACAGTTCTTCCAGAGCACAATTTCCTTGGATTTGAATGATTGGAAGGTCCTTGGCTTTAGGATTGTTGACTTTGATTCTGATCTTGACTTTGTGTGGTCTGTAAACTGTTGCTCTACTGGATCACTTGGACGTCCTTTGCAAAGATGCTGCTCCTGTTAATCCAGCAGTTCGCCCATATACTCTTCTTGTGGGGCTGTTAATCTCCTGAATATCTTCTGCAGAGTAACTCTTCCTGGCTCAATTAGTTGCCCATTATGCCATCTGGGAGATCTTTAACCTCAGGAATTTCTGCTAGTTGTCCCTTGACAAGTTGGATGACAACAGTTTATTCTTGGACAAGTTGTTTAATGACTGGTGCCTCTTGGAATAAACTTGGAATAACTTGATTTCTCCTGACCAGTTTGCTGCTGCTTCAAACGAGTGAAACAGCTGCTACCTCAAGGATATTGTGGACAAGACAAAAGTGCAAGCTCAAAAGTGAGAACAGCTGATTGTAAATCATGTACAAAACCCTATTTAGGCCCCACTTGGAGTACTAATGAACAGATCTGGACACCACACCTTAGGAAGGATACATTGCCCTTGGAGGGAGTACAATGTAGGTTTAAACGAATACCTCGATTTCAGGGGTTAGGTTATGAAGAAACATTATTCAAATTGGGACTCTTTTCTCTGCACTTTAGAAGGTCAAGTGGTGATCTGGTCAAAATCTTCAATATATTAACAGGAAAAGATAGGGTTGATGAAGAAAAACAATTTCTAGAACTAACCAGCATTGTCCGATAATGAGGGCCATACCATTCAGGAGAGATGTCAGGAAGCACTTCAACAGACAAAGAGGGTGGTAGAAATTTGGAACTCTCTTTCACAAATGGCAGATGATGCTAGATCCGTTTTTAGTTTCAAATCTGAGATAGATGAGTTTTTGTTAAGCAACGATATTAATGGATATGGACTAGAAGCGGGTATTTGTAGTTAGGCCACAGCTCAGCCATGATCTTGTTGAAAGGTAGAACTGGCTCGAGGGGCTGAACAGCCTACTCCTGTTCCTATATATATATTCTCAATTCTTTTACACTCTGTGTTTGTAAAATACTATTCATCTTGAGATTAAAGCCTTACGCTACCTGGATCATATAACTTCATCTCTGCTACTGTAATCTTTGTTCCTTTGCCATGATATTTAAACTGATAAGACAGTGACATTGGCTCCTGTATAATGCTTCAAATGAATGAGATATCCATTGATGTAAATGGGTTGTCACACTTGAGTCATGTGGATCACAAATTTACCCTAGGAATGCACTTGGTATCTTTTCTGACAATGGTGTTTCTATCTCATTATCACCGATGTATGATTAGGCATTTGACTCTTTGCTGCTCTGAAACCATATTTTACTACTTTCCATCCTCTGAAAGTGACCAGTAGTTTTACAGGTGGAGCATTCTTTTGCAATAGTTGGGCACTGCCTATACATGAGAGGCTTAGATCTACAATTTGCCCCACTCTTTGTTGGTTTATAATGTATTCCTTTGGAGTATTCATACCTTATAAAGGAGATAGTTTCTGTTTTTCTCCCATGATAAGGTTGACATTCACCTCAGGATTTGTCTGTGAATGTTCCTGGTTACAGCTTTCAAGAAAATCTGAATACCTTGCCAGTGCAAAGAAAATTTGACTTTGGAGAAAGCAGCTCCATATCTTAAGAACTGTTTTCTCCCAGATGTCCAATCCTGTTTTCTACTTGTACCATTTCTGTTATTAAATATTGTTGGTAGTACTGTTTCCCCTGCCATGTCTTCCAATGTGATTATTTGCTCTTCTTAATTTACAGCTTTTAAATTCTGCAACATCATATTTGTTGAAAATTTTTATTTTTGTAAACAAAAATACTATTATATTTTCCTGCCTTTGCAGTTTTTAAACTGTGTAGTATAGCAATGCTAATTATTTTCCTTTATTCAATGCTTTCAATTCTGTTACATTGATATGCTATACTGTCAGTTCTGCTATAGCATGTGTTCCATCAATGCAAATTGGGGAACAGTATTTCTAAAACGCAAACTTGTGTTGGCTATAACGCGATTCCATCGGTGCGTTGAGGAGTGTGCATCAACATCACATGATCATTTCATAGGCTTTGTCATGAACATTTACAATGTCAGCACTGAAACAGTCTCCGTGCCAGCATCACATGATCATTTCACAAGCTTTGTGGTGAAGCGCTTTCTGTGAGACATACTGTACAACCTCCTCCCCCATCAAGTCACCTTGACATTTTTCAAGGTAAAGTGTTAAATTTACTTTTATTTCAACATAAGATATGAATTAAACATTTATTCAAATTGTGCTATCCTTTGTGTTAGGCTTTTGGGTGATTTTTGAGCAATTTTGAGTGATTTTTTTTTGGTGGACTGCTCCTATACCACATTTTCTATAGGCCCCGTTATTTCTATAGTGCAATTTTCTATAACGCAATGTTGCACAGAAACGCAACTATTACGTTATAGCAGAACTAACTGCATGACTTCACTGTTTACTGGGTGTTTTGTGATCAAAATGATGGTCATCTGACTTCTGCAGGCAAAATGGAGGTTTTCTATTTTTCCCTGTGGAAATTAGATGTTTTCCACCTTTCGTGGCCTACCACACAATGTATATCCTCTTTTGTGAGATCAAAGTATTTCCTCTTGCCCAACAAGGATTTTTAACATTACTCGTAGTATTTTGATGCATTTGCTTCCTAGCCAAACCTCAACCTGGGAATGCTCCTAAAGATGTTTGTTTCCTAATGGAATCTGCAACTGCCATGTCTGACTAGTCTAAGTTTTCTCTAGGCCACACTGCTTTTACTGTGCAGGTCTGAAGTAAATTCTTTTGCTTGGAGTTCTGTATCTCCCTTGTTGGTCTTTCCCAGAGTTCCTGCTGACTGCTTATTTGTTCAAGCACTTGCAGCTACTGACTATGTGAGTAATTGTTAAAGTAGTGAAGTCTTTAAAGCTGTAAATTCATTTGGTTTTCTGGAACTTTTTTTCTCCTGAGTCCAATGCATATTTTTTCATCTTTGTACCTTGTTTAAAGAAACAACAGCCACCACTGATCACCTTGTGATATTTGTGGATAGAAGGATCCTGCCACAAATCTTCTTTCTTTGGCTGAGTTGAAGGGCCTATTTGGTTTACATTGGCAGAGGAATTATCACTAGTGAGTAGTAGCACAAGGATGCTCTTTCTGAAGAGGATATAGCTTATTTAATAACTAGGTACAAGTTACATTAGTTAGGCACCATTGCCAGAGCTATTAGGAGACACAGATGACAAAACTGTTCTCCTCATTGGGAAACCGAGAGGAATGTGCAGTAGTTCAACATTGCTGTGAAGCAGTCTAGGAGGAGTTTATAGGATGTAAACTGGGAAACCAGATCTGAGTGAAAAGGCAGTGGCATTTGGAGATAAAAAGAAAACAATGGCAGACAACCCCTATAACCTATTTCTAACTATCAGATTTGAAGTGTGGATCACGGGGAAAAACAGGTAGGCATTAGCTGGGCATTTCAGAGTGTACTGAGCATCTAGAATTCTTTACTCCAGGGAGCTGTAGAGGTTAGATCACTGTAAGTATCTAAATAGAAAACAGATTGATTTTTGAAATATTGAGAAGTTGAGGGTTATGATGAGCTTGGATGAAAGAAGAGTTGACGCCTGGGCAGATCATCCAGGACTTTGTGTAATGTTAGGCAGGCTTGAGGAATTGAATGACCTACTCTGCTCCTTTTTCTTATGTTCACAATCCAGAGCTCATCTTCCAATTTCCCCATCAAAGACTGTACGACATCAACACAATACGGTCTCCAACAGTAACTATTTAAGAAACAATGGCTTACAGAAAACCCACAGTGGCGGGTAAACAGGGTTCTTTTCAGTTGTCAAATTTCTGTTCAATTATATGAAGTTAAGAGAATCCTTTTTATGAAGCATTGTGCACCAAAATGACAACAATGCCATCAATCTACATGCAATGTTGATTGGCATCATGGCGCACCCCTTCTGTATGCATAAACAACTATTTAGTACATTGCCAGCACAAATGCACAACTTGATGCAACTCACCCCTTAAGTAGCTAATCAACAGGCACTAATAATCCCAATTTCGCACTTCTTTACAATCTACAGCCTGCTTGAGCTATAGTAAAGCATTGCACAGTAAATAAGCTAACAGTACACAGGTCTCATTTGGTCTTTATGCATTGTATGGTTTTCACTCCACAAAGTTCATTCCAAACAGACAACAATTTGCAACTCAAATTCTATTCATCAGGAACAACACATTTATAGAACAGCCATGATAAGTCTCAGTCTCGGCCTATGAATTCAATAAATAAATCACTTTGAGGCAGTAACAATAATTAACTGCAGGAGAAATGTTAAATGGTTGGTGTATTTGCATAACTTGATTGTCATAGACTTCCACCCGCATTTAACACCTCAAGGAGTTGTGATGATGATGAAAGGAATGTAATGGATATGGATTTTCCCACTCCAACATAGTTTGCTAATAAGGGAATAATGTACATTTAATGGGTATGTGTGAGTATTATAAAGTATTACAAAATGTGAGGTTTGCTTTACTACAGCACACAATGAATCTTGAAGTCTATTGAAGAGGCAATAATTAGTTATGACAGGCTCTCAGTTCAGCTAATTAAACAGTTTGACTCTGGAAGAGACGCCAGGATAGCTCTAGGTATAGTCTGCATTTTAATCTAGAGCAAGATTTTCTTATTGAGCACACTAGCACATAAACCCTAAATCTGACCAGGCATGTCTGGCGTTATACCTTTTCTCAAAGCAAATACTTACCTATAAAAATAAGAAAGTCAAAGTCAATCAATCATACCTTAGCTGTCACCACCTATTCCTTTAAGGGGTCCGAATTTAAATTCAAACTCAAAAAGGCAAAGAGAAATTAAGCAGAAACTTGGGTAGCCCAGTAATATAAACACATCTATTTAATAGTCAATAAGAAATGTCAATAAGAACCACAAACAAACTGTTTCAAAAATCAACAATATCCACCATGGAGGACACCATGATTGATTTTAATTTCCAGTTTAAACAAACTGATTAGTCCAAAATGATAAATTTCTGATCACTACTGATGGGGCATTAACAACCTCTGAATTGAGATATTTATTATCTCCTCCTACAGTCAGAGTATCAAGGGAAATAAAAACCTAGGAACAAACTAAACTCTGCAGAGCCACCATTCTACTGACTAGACCAAAAAAACTGGAGCACTGTAGATATTTACAATCTGGAATGCCATGATCATGCCATCTTGATGTACTTAATGCACAGCAGCCTTGCCAATCAGGAGTTTAATATTTAGTCTATATTGGATAGCACATGGAATATATTGAAAGTTCTTCATTGCAGTATGAAAATGCACTACGCTGAATGAAAATGACAGCATTCATATTAAAGATTAACTGTGCAGCAGCTGAATAAAGCATTTTTGTTCTCTTCTGTTAAAAAAGGACAAACAATTCTGCTACTATAAACCTGCAGGAAGGATGAAGGTGACAGGGATATCTAAACATTATCACAAAGACACCAGAATGTGGCATGACATCACAAATGAAAAAAACAGAAATATTTCAAATCTTTTCCATTAAGTAATTTCATTCTTTTCCCCCAAAGCAGAAAGAAGCTGCCAAGTTTAACTAAGCTGTTTGCAGCCGAACAAGCTCTAAGGATTTATAGACCATGTTGTTGCACTTTTAAGATGTTTCCTGTTCAGTGCAATCAGTAGTTAAAAACTTAAAAAGCAATGCACTTACCTCACTGTTAGCCGGCTGGATGTGAGAGATGCATTTCTATGTTGGGAATGTAATGAACTAACAGGACTCCTGCCCTCCACAGCCTTTCAGCAGTCTGTGAAAAAGAAGTCTACATTAGTGACCACAACCACAAGAATGAAGCTCACGCCCCCCAGCCTCTGCAGCCAGTAGCACAGGATTTTGCATGGAAGTGGAAGCCAAGCAAAGACAACTTGATTTATCTGCCTGAAATCCAGCCCGAACCTTGGCAACAAACTGACAAAAGACTTGCTGCCTATTTTAAATGGATACTAATGCCAAGTACCAAAAGTGCTGCTTTAATTAACTCTCTAGGGAAGGTTTTAAATTAGAAAATGTCAAATAATGGAGGGATATGAAATGACAAGGTTCTAGTTTTGATTGAAAGAGGAAACAGATCAGATTTGAGGCAACCTCAGCACCATGTTTATTTCAGCTTCAAACAAATTGTTTATGCTTATTTTGTTCCTGCCAATTGGCAGTGTGAGAACAGTATGCTCCTCTTTACATGACAATACCATTCATTCAATAAGCAGCATTTTGTCAATGTGCTCTAATAATCCAATCACTATCACTTGAAGTAACATTGGAAAAAGACAAATTATTATATAGCATGAGATTAATAACATGAGATTAATATATATTATATAAAGACAAATTATTATATAGCAAAAAGTCAGAGAATCATTCTAGATTGTTAGTCACTGTTCCAGACATGTTGACAAGCTCAACTCTGACGTTGGCTCACTTACTCAACTTAAAACAATAATTACACTTTTAAGGATATTTTTTCTAAACATCTGAATGAGTAACAACAACCAAACTTAACGACACTTGGATCATTAGCAGCAGGCATCAAAATTAGTTAAGTTTTAAAAAACTGTTGGTAAGAGGCACAAATGTGGACAACCATCATCATTAGCTGATTAAGAAGCTGGCATCTTTATACACTACACATTTTTGCAGTACTGCCTGCCAGAATACTAATTAGAACATAGAATGCCATCCAGCTAGCCTAGGAATTAGGCAGCATTTTGTTCAAAGCTGGTTAAGTCAGGAGGCAATTAATAATTTTTCAATTTAAATATACAACACACCTTCCAAATTCATATTTGAACAACTGTTTGGGTGTGAACTTACTCGCAGCGCAAATGAAATTGATGATATTCCAGTCACAAAGAAATGTCATTAAAGCATTTCCTGAGAAGAAGGATTGTTCAAAATATCTAACTCATGGGACTGAATTATCCTAGTTCCCAGCATGTCTCATGTATTCAGATCGATAAAATATCATTTACTTGTGACTTCCATTGTGTGCTTCTCCATGGATAATCAATACAAACAGATGCCCAAATAAGGCTAAATATTAGCTTTGGAGCCAGTATTGATTCAGCAACTTTCCAATGTTTACTCAGCACTTAGCATGAGATTAAGAGAAAGGTATTTGCCAAGTAGGACACGGCCTATCTGTGATGAAGAGCAGAATCGGTGAACTACCAATTTCCAAATGGAGGTTAATATGTAGGTCATTTGTTGTTATGTCTCAAAGGTACTCAAGTCTGGTATACAATGACTGTCTCATTCCTGAAGTCTCTCACAATAGAAAAGAAACCAAATGAACAGATTCACTTTTTAAAACTTCAGGTAACCAGTGTAAATCCTATTTTAACAAACAGAAAGAATTTCAAAAAAATTGCAATGTACAACCAAATATGTACTACCATCTGAAAACAGGATTTTAAGAAAGGAGAAGAAAACATACTTTCTTTAAAAGACCAACTAGAAATATTTTCTGCCTTCTGCTAAATCGAACACTTGAGACATAATCGTCCATTAGTGAAAGTAGCCTGCAAGCAGCATATTTGTCCCACTGGAAACACTGTCTGCAGACTGCTGTGGCTTCAATAGCCAAGATGGCCTTTGAATTACTGAGCTGCTCACTCAGGGAATCCTGGTAATGAAAGAAAAACAGAACAGCTTGCAAGTGTAAGCCTGGGGTGTGGTAATTCAAGAAGTCAAAGCTTTGGGCAATGAATAAAGTCTTTCAGTACAGCCCAGTAAAGGCAGGAGCATACAAGAATTCCAGGTCTACCCTCTGGGGTAGGCATTGGACAGATGAAGAGAGACCTAAATGTCAACTTTCCTTACTTTTTGGTAAAGTTCACTAACAGAATTTAATATGCACTACAACAGTGAACGAAAGACACTTTTTAATATCACTTATTTGAAGATAATAATGAATCTACACAAAAATTCAAGCCTCAAAATAGTTTACAGGATGACTATAGTTAGTGGAAACTTACAACTAAACAAAACACTGGAAAAACTGAGCAATGCTTAAGAAATGGTGCATTATCCTTCTATCATGCATATTACTGGCCACATGCCTTACTGTTAACTTTAATACCTTCTTTCATTAACTTTAGTTCTTGCTCTCTCTATGGCAGGAGTTGACGATATGGATAGGTATATCACCACTGCAGTGAGGGAACAAAACAGATCGAGACTCAAAATCTCAATCAGAAACCTATCACAGCATGGTACTTAGAAACCAGTGAATTCCTACATTAATTTGCTTTGACACTCTCCAAGGTAACTAGGCAATAAAAACTCGTACCCCTTTTCTGCTCTTTAAGCCCTGCTAGTCTGTAAAGAGCATAAATGGAAGACACAAGATGGTTGAAGTGCTATTAAAATTAAGAAATAGAAAGTATAATGCGATAAATAAATATTTGAGAGACAACAAGAATGTGTGAATGGCAGGCATGTCTTAGCTGCTTAAGCCCGAAGTTTTAGAATTCTCTCCCTGAACCGCTCGACCTCTCTGCTTCTTTAGGACATTCTTTAAACAATATCACTTTGACCAAGATTTTGTGCATCCATCCCAAAATTTTCTATTGTGACGTTTGTTTCATAATGCTTCTTTGAAGGATCTTTGTCCATCTTATTGTGTTTGTTAAAGATGCCACAAAAATAAAGTTTGTTGAAAAGAGGTGAGTGAGGGGAGACTCAGACAGATCCGTACATAGGCAAATGGTTGATACATGACTAAACAGTCTGCCCTCCAACACCCTATCTCTCCTGCTCTGAAATGTGCATATAGTATCATAGAATCCCTACAGAGTCGAAGCAGTCTATACAGCCCATCAGGTCCACACTGACCCACTGAAGACCATCCCACCCATACCCAACCCTCTAGAACCCTTCAGTTCCCATGGCCAATCCACCTAACCTGCACATCCTTGGACTCTGGGAGGAAACCGTAGCACCCAGAAGAAACCCATGCAAACAATGGGGAGTGTGCGCAAACTCCAAACAGACAGTTGCCCAAGGATAGAATCAAACTCAGGTCCCTGGCACTATGAGGCAGCACTGCTAACACTGAGCCACTGTGCTGCCCGCATATGGCAAACTAAACACGGAAACTGAAGAATTTCGGGAAGAATATCAGGAAAGTAGGACCAATCTGAAATGAGGAATTAAGAGGGCTAAAAGGGGTCATGAAATATCTTTAGCAAACAGGGTTACGGAAAATCCCAAAGCCTTTTATTCATACATAAGGAGCAAGGGGGTAACTAAAGAAAGGGTTGGCCCACTCAAGGACAAAGGAGGGAAATTATGTGAGGAGTCAGAGAAAATGAGTGAGATTCTTCATGAGTACTTTGCGTCGGTATTCACTGAGGAGAGGGACATGATGGATGTTGAGGTTAGGGATAGATGTTTGACTACTCTCAGTCAAGTCGACATATGAAGGGGGGAAGTGTTGGTTATTCTAAAAGGTATTAGGGTGGACAAGTTCCCAGGTCCTGATGGGATATATCCCAGGTTTCTGAGGGAAGCAAGGGAGTAAATAGCTGGGGCCTTAACAGATATCTTTGCAGCATCCTTGAGCATGGGTTAGGTCCCAGAGAAATGGAGAATTGCTAATGTTGTCCCCTTGTTTAAGAAGGGTAGCAAGGATAATCCAGGAAATTATAGACCGGTGAGCCTGATTTCAGTGGTGGGGAAGCTGCTGGAGAAGATACTGAGGGATAGGATCTATTTACATTTCGAAGAAAATGGGCTTATTAGTGATAGGCAGCATGATTTTGTGCAGGGAAGGTCGTGTCTTACCAACTTAATAGAATTCTTTGAGGAAGTGACAAAGTTGATAGATGAGGGAAGGGCTGCAGATGTCATACACATGGACTTCAGTAAGGCGTTTGATAAGGTTCCCCATGGTAGGCTGATGGAGAAAGTGAAGCCGCATGGGGTCCAGGGTGTACTAGCTAGATGGATAGAGAACTGGCTGGGCAACAGGAGACAGAGAGTTGTAGTGGAAGGGAGTTTCTCAAAATGGAGAACTGTGGCCAGTGTGTTCCACAGGGATCCGTGTTGGGACCACTGTTGTTTATGATAAACATTAATGATCTGGAGGAAGGTACAGGTGGTCTGATTAGCAAGTTTGCAGATGACACTAAGATTGGTGGAGGAGCAGATAGTGAAGGGGACTGTCGGAGAATGCAGCAGAATATAGATAGACTGGAGAGTTCTGGGCAGAGAAATGGCAGATGGAGTTCAATCCAGGCAAATGCGAGGTGATACATTTTGGAAGATCCAATTCAAGAGCGAACTATACTGTAAATGGAAAAGCCCTGGGGAAAATTGACGCACAGAGAGATCTGGGTGTTCAGACCATTGTACCCTGAAGGTGGCAACGCAGGTTGATAGTGTGGTCAAGAAGGCATAGGGCATGCTTTCATTCATCGGACAGGCTATTGAGTACAAGAGTTGGCAAGTCATGTTACAGTTGTATAGGACTTTGGTTCGACCACATTTGGAATACTGCGTACAGTTCTGGTCGCCACATTACCAAAAGGATGTGGATGCTTTGGAGAGGGTGCAGGGGAGGTTCACCAGGGTGTTGCCTGGTATGGAGGGCGCTAGCTATGAAGAGGGGTTGAGTAGATTAGGATTATTTACATTAGGAAGACTGAGGTTGAGGAGGGATCTGATTGAGGTCTACAAAATCATGAGAGGTATAGACAGGGTGGATAGCAAGAAGCTTTTTCCCCAGAGTGGGGGACTCAATTACTAGGGGTCACGATTTCAAAGTGAGAGGGGAAAAGTTTAAGGGAGATATGCGTGGAAAGTTCTTTACACAGAGGGTGGTGGGTGCCTGGAACACGTTGCCAGCAGAGGTGGTAGAGGCGGGCACGATAGCGTCATTTAAGATGTACCTAGACAGATACATGAATGGGCAGGGAGCAGAGGGATACAGATCCTTGGAAAATAGGCCAAGTAGCATCAGAGGAGCAGGAAATCTTGATGTTTCAGGACTAGACCCTTCTTCAGAAATGGGGGAGGGGAAGGGGGTTCTGAAATAAATAGGGAGAGAGGGGAAGGTGGATAGAAGATGGATAGATATCTTCTCCTCTATCCATTTTCTACCCACCTCCCCCTCTCTCCCTATTTCAGAACCCCCTTCCCCTCCCTTATTTCTGAAGAAGGGTCTCGGCCCGAAACGTCAGCCTTCCTGCTCCTCTGATGCTGCTTGGCCTGCTGTGTTCATCCAGCTCTACACCTTGTTACCTCAGATTCTCCAGCGTCTGCAGTTCCTACTATCTTTGGAAAATAGGCGACAGGTTTAGATAGAGGATCTGGATCGGCACAGGCTTGGTGGGACGATGGGCCTGTTCCTGTGCTGTAATTTTCTTTGTCCTTTGTTCTCTTTGAATTGAGGTTACTTGGTAAATTGTTGCAAGATAGCAGCAGAGTAGGACAGTCTAGCTGGAGCTCATCTGTTCTGCTTATTCTTCTTCTTATTTCTCTTCTCTTTTTCTTCCTCCTAGTGTTCCTTTTTCCTTCTTCTTCTCCTCCTTCTTCCCTTTGACTCCTGGCCTTTGATGACAGCTCCTGGCCTCTGGCAACCTCTGGCGAGGATTCCTGGCCTGGCACAGTGGTCTCCCACAGTGGCCTCCTGGTGTGGCATCCCATGCGGGTACCCATGGCCATCCCCTTTGTCTGTGGGAAGTGGGCAGGGTGGCCATGGGTACCCGCAAGGGCCCAAGCTATGCCTGCCTCTTTGCAGGTTACGTGGAACAATCCCTCTTCTGTACCTACACTGGCCCTAAACCTCACCTCTTCCTCCGTTACATTGATGACTGTATCGGCACCACCTCGTGCTCCCACGAGGAGCTTGAACAGTTCATCCACTTCACCAACACCTTCCACCCCAACCTGAAGTTCACCTGGACCACCTCCAACACCTCTCTCACCTTCCTGGACCTCTCTGTCTCCATCTCGGGCAACCACCTAGAAACAGATGTCCATTTCAAGCCCACCGACTCCCACAGCTACCTAGAATACATCTCCTCCCACCCACCTTCCTGCAAAAATGCCATCCCCTATTCCCAATTCCTTCGCCTCCGCCGTATCTGCTCCCAGGATGAGGCATTCCATTCCCGTACATCTCAGATGTCCTCGTTCTTCAAGGACCTCAACATCCCCCCCGCAGTGGTCGAGAACACCCTCGACCATGTCTCCCGCATTTCCTGCAACTCATCCCTCACACCCCGTCCCCGCAATAGCAACCAAAAGAACATCCCCCTCGTCCTCGCGTACCACCCCACCAACCTCCGGATCCAACGCATCATCCTCCGACACTTCCGCCATCTGCAATCCGACCCGACCACCAAAGACATTTTTCTCTCCCCACCCTTATCTGCCTTCCGGAGGGACCACTCTCTCCGTGACTCCCTTGTCCACTCCACACTCCCCTCCAGCCCCACCACACCCGGCACTTTTCCCTGCAACCGTAGGAAGTGCTACACCTGCCCCTACACCTCCTCCCTCCCACCCCAATCCCAGGCCCAAAGAAGACTTTCCACATCAAGCAGATGTTCACCTGCACATCTGCTAATGTGGTATACTGCATCCGTTGTATCCGTTGTGGCCTCCTTTACATCGGGGAAACCAAACAGAGGCTTGGGGACCGCTTTGCAGAACATCTGCGCTCAGTTCGCAACAAACAACTGCACCTCCCAGTCGCAAACCATTTCAACTCCCCCTCCCATTCCTCAGATGACATGTCCATCCTGGGCCTCCTGCAGTGCCACAATGATGCCACCCGAAGGCTACAGGAACAGCAACTCATATTCCGCTTGGGAACCCTGCAGTCCAATGGTATCAATGTGGACTTCACAAGCTTCAAAATCTCCCCTCCCCCAACTGCATCCCAAAACCAGCCCAGCTTGTCCCCGCTTCCCTAATCTGTTCTTCCTCTCACCTATCCCCTCCCCCTCCTCCCACCTCAAGCCCACCCCCATCTCCTACCTACTAACCTTATCCCGCCCCCTTGACCTGTCCATCCTCCCTGGATTGACCTATCTCCTCCCTACCTCCCCACCTACACTCACCTTTACTGGCTCCATCCCTGCCTCTTTGACTTGTCTGTCTCCTCTCCATCTATCTTCTCCTCTATCCATCTTCTATCCGCCTCCCCCTCTCTCCCTATTTATTTCAGAACCCCCTTCCCCTCCCCCATTTCTGATGAAGGGTCCAGGCCCGAAACGTCAGCCTTCCTGCTCCTCTGATGCTGCTTGGCCTGCTGTGTTCATCCAACTCTACACCTTGTTATCTCAGATTCTCCAGCACCTGCAGTTCCTATTATCTTTAATATGAAATGGCCTGGCAGGAACCTGGTGGAAACAAACGTTTTTGTTGCTCAAAAGGAACAACATTTAATCACTACTACACTTAGTGCAAATGATCGCATTTAAATTTTGATGCGAGCTACTTGCGTGGAGCCATTGATATAAGAATCTAAGCACATAATGAACAGGGGTAAGAGATGAGTAGGCTGTTCAGCTATTGAGCCTGCTCTACCATTCAATAACTTCAAGATTGAACTTCTATATTAACTCCATATTCCACCCTTCCCCATCATACTGCTTGATTCCTTTAATGCTCAAAAATCTATCAATGTTAATCTTGAATACATTAATCAATTACACATACAGCCCATAAGGGTATTTCTTCATCACCTATGTTAATTTTCTCAAACAACAGTCGGGGCAGGAATGGATTTGGGGACAATTTGTAAATTGTGTTCACAGAAGGCACCACTGCATGTTGCTGCCTCTTAAATCTGATATAATTTTGAACGGGTGGATGGAAAATGGCCAGTGGAGGGCTGGAGAGAATTCTGAAACTCACATTCCTTCATTGATATCATTTGATGAGCTTATTAACAAACTATGGACGAACAATTTTGAATTTTCAGCTGACAGGCACAGAGAATTTGTACTGTCCAGTAGAGGTCGGAGTGGAACTGGTGTGAATGCAGTGGGAAACCACCAGCTCAATAGATAGACTGGTCAACAAGCATGGGGCTGGATGAACACAGCAGGTCAAGCAGCATCATAGGAGCAGGAAAACTTGACGTTTCGGCCTAAACCCTTCATCAGAAATGGGGGAGGGGAAGAGGGTTCTGAAATAAATAGGGAGAGAGGGGGAGGCGGATAGAGGATGGATAGAGGAGAGGATAGGTGGAGAGGAGGCAGACAAGTCGAAGAGGCGGGGATGGAGCCAGTAAAGGTGAGTGTAGGTAGGGGGGTAGGGAGGAGATAGGTCAGTTCCTGCTCCTATGATGCTGCTTGACCTGCTGTGTTCATCCAGCCCCATGCTTGTTATCTCGGATTCTCCAGCATCTGCAGTACCTTTTATCTCAGATAGACTGGTCAACTCAGTTAGAAGGGGGAGAATAAAACTTTGCACACAACCAGTGGCACAGAGTCACCATCACTGTTCTTACATAACTCAGACTTGTCAACCATGACAAGTGGAGTCTTAAGGGCAATATCAGCTGCTGGTCTCACGTAAGTTGCAAATACTGGCAGAGGAATCCTTGATGAATAGATAACATCAGCTGAGGGAGTGGAAGTGGGAGCAGGTTGCTCTGACATTGGAAATGAAGATCATCAGAAGAAGTATCCTTCTGGTCAGGCTGGGGGAAGAAGAGCTACATGAGAAGGAGGTACTATCCAATTCATCAATAAGCAGTACAGGAGCCTGAGCTTTTGCATTTGTTTGACAGGCTTGAAGTTCTTTCAATTTATTTTGATGAGAGTGATAGCTGCAGGATCAATGACCACAACACCATGATACATGAAGCAATTCAAGTTGGGGGAAGCATAAATGATTGCCCTGATTAATGGGTTACTATGGTTACTCTGTCCCAGTTAAATTGATGCTCTTCATTGTCTGAATGTACAGATATTAAGGAGAGTTACTTGTGCCATTTTGCTGCTAGCTGATGTTCATGTATTCTGATAACTAGTTTCCTTCCTGTCTGTCCAATGTAATGTCCAAGCCAAACACAGACAGCATTGGAATTCCTAGAGGCATGATTGTCACCCATACTTTAACCAACAAACACATAGAATTGGACCCCATATACAAACCTATACACATCAAAACTGGAAATGACAGTACTCACCATAATGGACCAGACAGTATAAATTCCAAGTGGAGTAGAACAACACTGCTTCATCGGAAGCTCCACTGTTTATGGCACCTAGCATGGTGACAAAATGTCTGAACAAAAGCAAACCAGCTCGGGAAGCAAGTCAACAACCTAATCTAAATGCAACCTGAAAAAATCAGATTGGCAGTAGTACTTTAGATGAAGAGTGCATGGAATGCTTTCAATGTAATTTCTTACTGCAGGGCTTTCTGGAAACAAACACAGAGCAGGCTATAGATAACAAGGTGTAGAGCTGGATGAACACAGCAGGCCAGGCAGCATCAGAGGAGCAGGAAAGCTGACGTTTCGGGTCTGGACCCTTCTTCAGAGATTCCTGCTCCTCTGATGCTGCTTGGCCTGCTGTGTTCATCCAGCTTTACACTTTGTTATCTCAGGCTCCAGCATTGGCAGTTTCTACTATCTCACAGAGCAGGTTATACTAGATTTGGTATTGTGAAACATGATAACATTAATTACTAACCTCAGAAAAGGTATCATGGGTAGTTATGAAGACAACATGATTGAATTTTATATGCAGTTTAAAAGGGAGAAGATTGGGTTTCAGACTAGTATTTTAAACTTAAAATGGGTTACCATATGAGAACAAGTATTAAGCACTTGTTAATCCCTGGTTGAGGTGAATTGGGACACCATGCCAGAAGATACAACAATACAGAATCAATGGCAGATAATCATTAAAAATTGTAAGTATGTGTATTTATCGATAAGATATTTCATTTTTAAGAATGTCATGTCCTGTGCACATAAAATATTGCAAGTCTTAAAGTGAGTTAATTTGCTTTGAATGTGCAAACTGCACACACAGAAGTCAATTGGCATCTATAATGTCTGCTTCAAACTTCGTAACAACATGTATTTTACTGTTTCAACTTAACTAATTTATGGAGTTAACCAATCCCTGATGAGTGATTGATTATTAGACATTATCACGAATATACCATCATGCTGATTGGACCTGTTGAAACAGTCAGCAAATTAATTTACATGTGGAGCACATAGTCATCACTCTTAACCTGTGCTAAACTGCATTAGACAACTGTCAATTACTTTGTTCAAAGAGTGTCCAAAAGCATGAAAACACAGCTGCTGTTAAGTAGACAACTTTCTATTGAGAAGCCAGTTCAACTCACATGAGAAAAACAATTGATCAGGGTGTGAGCTAGATTTAAAGCAAACAAGGGAAGGTCAAAGCCATGTTGTCAGAATGTCCACAAAATTTGCTGGTTTAAATTGGAACAAGCAGACCTCTGCCCAGAACTTAAAACGTTTAAACAGCATTCAGAGTTGTCAGATTAAAATTCTGTATTCACTGTCTCGAATTCATGATATTTGGACTGAAGCTGATATAATCCAAAGACTGATTTGTCGATGCAGAGACAATATGATCGCATTTACGCCTATTGAAGTTTTCCAGAAAAATTTGAGATAAACCAGAGAAATGTAGTGTGAAGAGCTACTAAAGTATGGATTCATGATGAAAATTCCTTCCAGGTCGATGAATTTTACGAGTCCTAAGTATAAACTCAACAGTTGACACAATCGCTAGAACACCCAAATGTAGCAAGACATGTATAAGTTATGGCTTTCTGCATATATTAAGGAAATGTCAGCTTTTAATCAATTTTGCAAGGCGCGAGGCACAGGGAAAAACAGGTCATTCATAGAGGGAGTGTACTAGTTCAAAGGCTAATATAGCTGCAAAGACCCATGCACTGACCCAAAGAGACCACGTGCAAAGAGTATCTTCCAACTACAATAAAGACCAGCTGGTACCCTGCCAGAGGCATATACATGAAATGATCAACAAAATAGAATCTAATGGTGTATATGATGAGACAAAGAGTGATAAGCACATGCTTCACATTGCTAATCTCATGGAAAACATCAATATCAGTACATTATCTTAAGTGTCTACAAAAATTCAAATGATTTGTCCCTCGAAAAACTATGATTGATATGAGGCAAGTGATATTATACCACACCTGTGAATTTAAAAAAAAGCTACCTGCAGATATGGAAACCATGGAAAAGTCTATGAATATAAATCTTTCTGCATATAATGGTTCACCATTTCCATATGCAAGATTAATAATGCTGGAATGCAATGACAATCAATCCATTTGGACACTGCAGATGGTCTACATCATGGATATTGCATGGACCAGCAATTGCAAGTATATCAGCATGCCGTGACCTCACACAAATCACAATGCATGGAATCAGTCAAACAGGATCTTGCTACACATATCCACACATCCCTGAAGGTAGATAAGGAGGTAAAGAAGCATATGGAATAGCTGCCTGAATTAACCAAGGCATACAGTACAATAGCAATGACGTTTTGCTGGAACTGTATAAAATGCTGGTCAGGCTACAATTGGTAGACTGCGTGCAGTCCTGGTCAACACAATAAAGGATGGATGTGATGGCATTACAGAGGGTGAAAAGGAGATTTGCCAGGATACTACCTTGGGTGGAGCATATAAACATATAAAAAGTTTGTCTAGGCTGAGGTTGATTTCCTAGGAGCAGCAAACTTTCAAAGGGGACCTGAAACTGGATGTATAAAATTATGACAGGCATAGGAAGACACTTTTCTATTAAAGGAGTCAATAGCTGGGGGCGAGGGGAATAAATTTGGTGCAAGACGTAGAAAGCTAAGAGGAGAGTTGAGGACAAAGGTTTTAACACAGAGAGTAGCTGAGGTGTCGAACTCAGTGTCTGAAAGGTTGGCTGAATCAGAAACTCTCATAACATTTAAGCTGTATTTGGACATTTATTTGCATTGCCATAGTCTCCAGGGCTATAAACCAAATCTGGAAAATAGGATTCTTGTAGTCAGATCTGTTGTTCTGCACTATAAGTGTCTCAGAATCTGAGATTATCAGAGGCATGGCAGAAGCTGCAGCAGGCTATTCAAGAAACACTTGGAGAACTATATATGAAAGGAGAAAGGAACACCACTTTTCTTTGAATTAGTGGAGCTAAAATCTCAGCTCTCTGCTGCTGAGAGAAAATGCAAGTTCAAGAAGAAAACATTAAATAGCTAGTTCAGGATCAATCCAATTTCAGAATATCATCTCTAAGATGATCTCCTCATGTGCCATCTGTTTGAGTCAATGTATGGCTCTTTGAAACTGCATTAGTCTTTGCCCTAGTGCATTTTAGGGGATACCTTTGTTCAGTCCGCAAAGATGAATGAAGAGCTGGAGAGGAAGCAGGATGAATTGCAAGCTCTGTATCATTAATTCAATGAAAAGATTGGTTCCTCACAGGAAGCTCTGGAAGCACACATATGTAAAACAAATCAGGTTAGCAGGAGCAGCAACACAAACAATAGAAATATTGAGCTCAAGCAATATTGGAGAAAATGGCAGACGTACATAAATAGCTGGAGAAGCACCGCACACACAAGAATCTGCAAATCACTTGTGTGACAAACCTTAAAGAAATAAATACTAGCAATGATGCTCCAGTTAAATAACTCAACCAGGACATAGAAGAAACTAAACAAACATTGAAGTAAATGGAAGAGCTGTAGGTTTCAAATAACATTAAAAACAAAGAGGTTAAATAGTCATTGGAACCATTTAGAAAGAAGAAAAGTATACTGGAACAACACAAGGTTACAATTTTGATAGAATTAGAAGACATTGCTAAAATCAGAAGGTTCAAAAATTTATGTACATAATTATAATCAAAAGTAGAAATTTGTCCCAACACTAAATCAGGAAAAATAGTCAGCTTACAGTTCATCATTGGTAGTTTGGACTGGCCCGAGAATTTTACAGACTTGTGGTTCTCAATTGATATGAAGTTTCAAGAACTGGCTTGAGTGCGAATGCCCCTTTCTCTTCTGGCAAGGTGACCATGAGAAGTCAGGGGATTTTCCTACGAAATTCTCTGACTATTTACAAGGAGGTTGATACAGTTCACAGCTCATCAGACAGGGCTTGAAGCTCAGCTAGTCGACTGAGGAGACAGCAGTAAAGAGAGAAAAAGCTGCTCCTCCTCAATCCTTCCAGTATTTTCTCCAAACTCAAATCCAAGTACACAAACAAAAGTTGAATGGTCACATGACTACTTTCTAACTGTTGTTAGATGTTCAAAAATTCATTCAATATTCCAAAAACTAGCTTGGGTTAGCTCGCATCTGCAGTTATTTTAGCCATGGTCATGTTACCAGTTTATGTTACTAGGTTTCAATATTCCTTTGCACACTTTGAATTCCCATTTTGGCTAAGGTTGGATAGGACCCATTTACTTCTCCACTAGAGTTTATTGTCTGGTGGTTTTCAGAGACTGTGTATCTCCATGAAATAAAACATGGCTCACGTCGTGACGCATATGAGCAACCATTTTAATGTGGGTCAACGTCCCTTTATTTCAGGGAGACATACCTTCTCAACTGAAATTACCTTTTTTTAAAGTCTGAAAACTGCATACAGCCACTGAAATTCAAAAATTAATATTTGATCAAGCACATCTTCAGGACACATTCCATATGTGAGGGTGCTTACATCTCAGTGATGCAACTGGACCCTTGCACTGACCATGTCAGGAGGAACTACAAAAGTCAGCCTACTCAGCACATGGACAGGCAGCTGTGCACAGCTTTAGCTGTGTGTCACCCAGTCTCATTCCACTCACCTTCCCATATTTTAATAGGCCATTGAAAAGCTTGAAATACTGGACCCATGGCCTCCACGTAATGACACACTCTGGTGGTAACCTCTGTCTAGGCCTTTTGAACTCTTCTGCCACATCTGGGAAAGTTATTTTTCACCTCCTGCAACTGCCTCCATCAAGGAAGAAATCAGAAAATCTTGGTGCTCAATGATGCTTTGCTATACCAGTGCTGGTGCAACTTACCCATGCCTAGTATTGAGGTAACAAGGTGTGGGGCTGGATGAACACAGCAGGCCAAGCAGCATCACAGGAGCAGGAAAGCTTGACGTTTCGGGCCGGGACCCTTCATCAGAAATGGGGGAGGGGAAGAGGGTTCTGAAATAAATAGGGAGAGAGGGGGAGGCGGATAGAAGATGGATAGAGGAGAGGATAGGTGGAGAGGAGACAGACAAGTCGAAGAGGCGGGGATGGAGCCAGTAAAGGTGAGTGTGGGTGGGGGGTTAGGGAGGAGTTAGGTCAGTCCAGGGAGGACGGACAGGTCTAGGGGGCGGGATGAGGTTAGTAGGTAGGAGATGGGGTGGGGCTTGAGGTGGGAGGAGGGGGAGAGGATAGGTGAGAGGAAGAATAGATTAGGGAGGCGGGGACGAGCTGGGCTGGTTTTGGGATGCGGTTGGGGGAGGGGAGATTTTGAAGCTTGTGAAATCCACATTGATACCATTGGGCTGCAGGGTTCCCAGGCTGAATATGATTTGCTGTTCCTGCAGCCTTCGGGTGGCATCACTGTGGCATTGCAGGAGGCCCAGGATGGACATGTCGTCTGAGGAATGGGAGGGGGAGTTGAAATGGTGCAGTTGTTTATTGCGAACTGAGTGCAGGTGTTCTGCAAAGCGGTCCCCAAGCCTCCGCTTGGTTTCCCCGATGTAGAGGAAGCCACAACGGGTACAGCGGATGCAGTATACCACATTGGCAGATGTGCAGGTGGAAATCTGCCTGATGTGGAACGTCTTCTTGGGGCCTGGGATTGGGGTGAGGGAGGAGGTGTGGGGGCAGGTGTAGCACTTCCTGCGGTTGCAGGGAAAAGTGCTGGGTGTGGTGGGGCTGGAGGGGAGTGTGGAGCGGACAAGGGAGTCAAGGAGGGAGTGGTCCCTCCGGAAGGCAGATAAGGGTGGGGAGGGAAAAATGTCTTTGGTGGTGGGGTCTGATTGCAGGTGGCGGAAGTGTCGGAGAATGATGCGTTGGATCCGGAGGTTGGTGGGGTGGTACGTGAGGACGAGGGGGATTCTTTTTTGGTTATTATTGCGGGGACAGGGTGTGAGGGATGAGTTCCGTAACTCCTCCACACCTCCTCCCTCACCCCAATCCCAGGCCCCAAGAAGACTTTCCACATCAGGCAGATTTTCACCTGCGCATCTGCCAATGTGGTATACTGCATCCGCTGTACCCGTTGTGGCTTCCTCTACATCGGGGAAACCAAGCGGAAGCTTGGGGACTGCTTTGCAGAACACCTGCGCTCAGTTCGCAACAACAACTGCACCTCCCAGTCGCGAACCATTTCAACTCCCCCTCCCATTCCTCAGACGACATGTCCATCCTTGGCCTCCTGCAGTGCCACAGTGATGCCACCTGAAGGCTGCAGGAACAGCAAATCATATTCAGCCTGGGAACCCTGCAGCCCAATGGCATCAATGTGGATTTCACAAGCTTCAAAATCTCCCCTCCCCCAACCGCATCCCAAAACCAGCCCAGCTCATCTCTGCCTCCCTCACCTGTTCTTCCTCTCACCTATCCCCTCCTCCCACCTCAAGCCCCACCCCCATCTCCTACTTACTAACCTCATCCCGCCCCCTTGACCTGTCCGTCCTCCCTGGACTGACCTATCTCCTCCCTACCCCCCCACCTACACTCACCTTTACTGGCTCCATCCCCGCCTCTTCGACTTGTCTGACTCCTGAGATTAAATTAAAGACTTACATGCCCTTGTCCCTTAATTCAGAGGCTTCTGATGAAATAATTGATTTTTATTTCAGGGCTCCAGTTCCAGCAAACTGATAGTTCATTCATGGCAATGCTTGTTCTAACTTAGTTACTGGTACATTGTTAAAATGCTGATCTAATACTAAAGTATATTAGAAGTTGATTTACAGTAAGTACTTGATAATCTAGCATTAAAATCAAACATTAATTACAACCAACTGATAATTGAGCAAACAAAAATACTCGTCTATATTACTTCTGAAACTACATAGGTTTCAAATTACAAGTTCTGCACAACTGCCAATCTGAGATTGTATATCTCTCTCAATTTATCTGCAGATTTATAACCATAGGTTATAATAGTGTCGTTATCGCATGTGCAATCACTTACCACTGCTAGTTTACATTACAGTAGCATAAACTTGTTAAAGCAACTGGGATTTACCAAGTCACACAACATTCAAAACTGCACAACAGTCTGAGTGCACACTTGGAAAGTTCACAATTCATTATTCAAAGTTAAAGATTATGTGTCACTGGGTATGTTCTATTGCAAAACAGATATGTTCTGGATACGTTCTGATATGTATCCTCCTCACTAATCAAAACAAATTTTATTCCAAATTCTGAAGATGAAGATGATACCAATAGTTTTGAATTGTCAACTTGCCACCCCCACATAACACAATAGTGAATGGGCTAGCTGACTCCTGATAGTACAAGGAGTTGAATTGGAAATGGAGGGTTACGATTCAAAGTTTTGCAATTGTGAAGAAACATTCAAATTAGTTCAGTTATTTGAAATAGGCTGGAATCTTGTAGTGGTCTGACTCATGTAAGCAATGGTGAGGTATCTGGCAATATCAGACAAGAAATTTGGTGAGGTGCATCTTGACATTGAGATTATCTCGTCCCATCTTTTACATTTTCACAAGTGGCATGGTGAGATTCTTGCTGCCAGTAGCCAGTTGCTGACTGATGGGAATTAGTGCTTGCTAAGGTCCTTCCTGACGGCCATCTCACCATATCAATATTCTGGTTAGGATCTTATCAAACTTGTCCAACAAACTAGGCACCAGTGATACTTCAACTTTACTCATTTGTACTTTTAAGTATAATTAAGTGAATGAATTTTGAGGGCCGGTGTTAAATTTGGGGATTCATAGCAACTATTTAATGATTTTACACAGGTCAGTTTCAGAACAATAAATTTGATCTCTGACTTTCTTAAAAACTAAAGGAAACTATCTGGCTAAACCCTTTCAATCAGCACGCAAAGAGCTGAATGCTTACATTGGATTGTCAGAGTCATCTTTCAAATTTTAAACATACGTACTGCAATCAACTGAGGTGGCACAAAATAGGGAATCCATTCCAGGGTATTTTTTGAGGGGGTATGTGTCCCCTTAAGATCTGAATCACAGGAGCACTGGTAAGTCACACTGGTGAGTCATCAGGCATGTTTGTGGGCTTCTTCAGACTTGTTGAGGTCTTAAACAGTTCACAGCTTCCGAATAAGCTTCCCCGTTAGGGAGCAGCAATCAACAAGTTTGTATGTTCTTTAGTTCTGACTGGAACTGAGTGACTGCCCAGTTCAGAATAACTGGTGATGAGGGGGAAAATTGGACAGTGTGAGAGAGAGGAAAGAAAAAGAAATTTTTTTCATTCACTGACTCACCCCCAACGTCAGACCAACAGGAGAGGAACCACATCCAACTTTGGATCCAGTAAGGGAGACAGGGGGATGGGGAAAGGACTGCAGATCCCACAGGGGAGCCTTATTCAGTGAAACAAGCCCTGATCAGTCACAATTGTCAGCAAGTATTAGGATTCAGCAGCCACTTCCATTTCCAGGTAAACCTGCAAAAGATCCATTGGGAATTTTTGCTCACCCTGCCAACCCAGAGAGCAGTTTTTCAATTAAGGGCAATGGGATCAAGTCAGCCCCAATCTCACTTCTGAGGTCTATGGCCTAAATTCGAAGTGGACTAAAAAAGGTACATTGCTACTTTGACGACACATTGATCACTGGCTCCACGGAGGAAGACCACTCAAGAAATCTGTAGGAGACAATAAAGCAGCCATGGGTTGTGAGTGGAAAAAAAACGTGAGACTTCTTCCAGAACTCGATTGAATACTCAGGGCACAGAAGTGATCCCGTTTAAGTCAGGTGATGGACATGGTTCTAAAAGGGAAGGCTGGCAGGAGCCATTCCTAGCTCAAACACATATGCCCCAGATGTGGGAGTTGTCCGTTCAAATCAGCGGTCTACTATATGGAATGAAGGTGATCATCATGCTAAACTTATGATACAAATTGCTGAAGCAGCTGTAGACGGATCATCCAGAAGTGGTGAGGACGGAAGAGCTATTTTTGGTGTCCAAATTTGGATGCCCAGATCGAAGAAAAGTCAGCTTGTGTTAGGCTTGTGCCAAACTCAGAAATTCACTCCCCTCACAGTTACACGATAAGTCAAAGCCAGCTTCTCATAGCAGCCTATCCATCAGTAAAGTCTTAATTATCAGCAATGTGATGGATGGATGCCTTGATAGTGCCATTAAATTATATTGACACAGCAACGCCTGCTCATCGACATTCATTTGCTCAAGGCCAGTCAGCTCAAAACTATGTTACAGCTTTGGTCTAAACATGCACAAAAGAGCTGAATTCCAGATGTCAGCTACAAGAGATTGTTCTTATCTCAAGGTAATGTTTTATTGAGTGGTGTATCAAAGAATGATTGCAAAAACAAAGTTAATGGGAATTGGGGGAAAATATTCCCATTGGTTGGAACCATATCTAGCACAAAAGAGGCTGGTTCTGATTGTTAGAAGGTAATCATTTTTGCCTGAGAATATTGCTGCAAGCGTTCCTCAGGGTAGTGTCCTAGGTCCAACAATTTTCAGCTACTTGAGCAATGACCTTCCCTCCATGACAGTTCTGAAGTGACGATATTTGCTATTGGTTGCACAATGTTCAGTACTATTCAACACTTTTCAGGTATTGAAGTAGTCCATACTGGCATGTTTCCAGACCTGGAAAATATTCAGTTTTAGACTGAGAAGTGACAAATAACATTTGCAACACAGAAATGGCAGGCAATCACCATCTTCTACAAGACAGCATCTAACCATCTCCCCTTGACAATCAATGGTATTAACATCACTGAACCCCCAAAATCAACATCCTGCAGCTTTTCATTGCCCAGAAATTTAACTAGACAGGCATTTGCAAGTTTCCCTTCAATCCACACTATCCTGATTTAGAACTAGAAATGAATATTAATTTTTAATCAATCTGTTAAGACATGTTATATTATATCTCTGTGGCAAGTGGGACTTGAACCTAGACATTTTGGCTCCGAAGGAGAGACACTATCACTGCACGACAAGAGTATCTAATGACTTAGAATCATAGATTTTCCACAGTCACACCGACCCTCCGAAGAGCATCCGACCCAGCACCACCCTCCTATTCTATCCCTGTAACCCTGCATTTCCCGTATCTAATCCACCTAGCCTGCACATTCTGGGACACTACGGGTAATTTAGCATGGCCAATCCACTTCAGCTGCACATCTTTGGACTTATTGCAGTTTCTTTACTGTCATGGATTAAAATCCTAGAGTTCCAGCCCGAACAGGAAATGTATTACACCAAATAAGCTGCAGCATTTTAAGAATGTGGTTCATGACCATCTGCTCAAGGGCAATTAGGGATAATGAATAAATGCTTATTTGCCAGCCCCACGTATTTTCCAAGGTGTAGTCAAAAAAAGTCCCTGAAAACTTAACAGGAAATGTTAGCAGATTTGAAACAAAACACTTGGAGTTGCATTCCCCAACACCATATAGAGTTGCACTGCATTTAACTTTGCTTTAACCTTTCTACCTGTTTAATAAACTGGTATCGTCAGAATTCTTAAACACAACTGTTGAACAGCGCTTGATAGGCATCCCTAAATTGAGTGGATTGATTAAAGGTTAGCAATCCTGTTACAGAAAGGCATGATTACAATGTCTATGAGATATTGAAGAACTCACAACTCTCAGAAGGGTAGATGATGGTGCTGATGAGAAAGCACTCTGCTCCAGTTCTGTGATATGCCAAAGTTGGCACCACAGCATCACTACCATGTTAAAGGCTGTATCCTGCTCTCAAATAACATCTTCCATACTCTTCTCTCTCTCAAAAGAAGGGGGACAACTGAGAATGAAGCCACTCCTACCTGACGATGGGAGAGATATGCTAAGCAAGAAGGTTGAAGACAGAAAGGTATGAAAGACAAGCTCGTCCGTGAATCCTAATCATTTTTCCTAATTTTTCTCAGTATTTTCCACCATGTAATTTACTTTTTGATTACCAATCACTTGCTCATAAAACTTCAGCTGTGAAGGAATCAGATGAGTTATTTAAAGTGGCTCTAGAGGTGAAACAAAAGGTTTTAGTTATGGTTTTTGAAGTAACGCCACAGAGGCTGGTATCCCACCTTAAAGCCACCATTTACTTACACATGGAAAGTCCTTGACATTGGTTCAGCTTCCTCAGGGCCAGATCTTAGACTGCCAGGATGTCTAGACACTCCTCTTTTTATTTGTCAGGCTGATTGGACCAGATTCACAGCCCCAATCAGGGAAGTCATATTCTATAATATACACCTAACTCACCTCGTCACAATCACTACATCTGTCCCCTCCTGAGTCCTAGGACATAGGCTGGTCCTTTCTTGGAGCACTTCTTGGGCCATTTTAGCACTGGGTCAGTTTCCTCTGATTCTGTGTCGGATATGGGCATGGGAGCTCTGCTCTTGCACCCGGAGCATCTTGGGAGAAATTCTCTCTCTTCTTCAGGTGACAAAGGCATTGATGCAGCAAGAGCTGCTGTGACCATCTCACATTCAGAGGTCTCTTCAACACTTGGTGGAGAGGGAGAACCCAAGGGTTCCAGCAGCCTTTCCGAATGTCCCAAGGAGCAGGGCATGTTCCACTCCTGGACCACTTGCAAATTCATGGCTTTCATATGCTTATGTGCTTGTTTAGGACCGTTGCACCTACCCAAACTTTATACGTCACTGGTTCTGACCTTGTGTTGACCATGCCTCTTACCCATGCAGGGCCATTTCTGTGGTTCCTACACTAAACTTTGCCTCCTGTAGTAAACCATTTCTCTCATTTGGCACAGTCTGGCATCCAGCACTGGTGTTCCTGATACCATTTCACCTTTACCCTCCATATCTAGGAAGAATAGATTTAATCGGTTGTGGGGTCTTATCCCCATTAGCAGCTCTGCTGGAGATTTCCCTGTAGCTGCATGAAGAGTGGTCCGACAATTAAATAGGAACTAGGACAGTTTGGTATCCAGCAAAGTTGTAAGCTACTTATTCAAGCCTGCCTTCAAAGTTTGGACTGCTCTTTCTGCTAGACCATTCGATGATGGACTTTAGAAAATATTCAAATTCCCGCTGGTGAATGATGCCCCGTTATTTGTTATCAACACTTCCAGGAGTCCATGTAATGCAAAAGATGTGCGCAGTTTTCCTATCCTCATTGCTGCATTTGACGAATGAATTCCATGCACATCCAACCACTGTGAGTGGCCATCTACACTGACTAAGAACATTGCGCCAATGAAAGGAACCGCATAGTTGATGTGTGACCAAGTCCTGGGTTTACCTGACTATTTCCACAATTGTGGGGGAATTGCTGACAGTAATTTTTGTCCATTTTGCACTCTGGGCACTATCCCACCAACGCGGCCATGCCTGCGTCCAATCCTGGCCACCAGACATAACTTCTCACCAAGATCTTCATTTTGGAACCCTGGACAACCCTGCTTCAGCCAGTTTCTGGTAGCAACCATTGCTCGGGACAATCACTCTTGCTCCCTATAACAATTTGTCATACTCTACTGCGACCTGGTCTCTCTTGGTCCATAACGGTTTCAATTCTGGTTGTAATAACTGAAAGAACTGCAGATGCTGTAAATCAGGAACAAAAACAGAAGTTGCAGGAAAAGCTCAGCAGGTCTGGCAGCATCTGTGAAGGAAAAAAAATCAGAGTTAACATTTCAGGTCCCGTGACCCTTCCTCAGAACTGGACCCGAAACGTTAACTCTGATTTTTTTTTTCTTCACAGATGCTGCCAGACCTGCTGAGCTTTACCAGCAACTCTTGTTTCAATTCTTATTGTGATGGCCCTTTGGTTTCCCCCATCACTACTAGATATTTCAGTCTTTTGAAGACCGGATCTTTCTGCGTCTGAAATTGTCAGCTGTATGTGAAGGTGTGTTCAGAAAATTTAAAACCATTATGGACTCTCCCAGAGGCGGTACCACCAGCAGTGTACCTGCCAACAGGAGGCGGCTCATTGCATCCACATTCATTACATGGCCTCCTGGACAGTGTTCCAACTTGTAATTGCACCAGGTGTTAGAGCCCAGAACTGAAGCCGGCCTGAAGTTATGGGTGGCACTACCTTCTCCGCTGTAAGTAGACCTAGAAGGGGTTTGTAGTGCACTAATTATGACAAATTTATCTCCATAAAAGGTATTGGTGGAACTTCAGATATGATCACCAAACCTACCTTCTCTGTCTTGTGCTCCACATTAGCCAAAGTCCTGGATGCATACACTTTTGGGTGTACCTCTCAACTGAGCCACCTATGAGCTAATACTACCCCGATGCCATATGGGTCGGCACCGCGTGTCAATACCAGATGTCGCTTATCATAATGTGCCAACATCTTAAATGATGATAGCTGTTTCTTCACTTCCCTGAAAGCTATGGCTTGGTTACACGATCATTTCCAAGTCTAATCCTTTTTAAAAGAGTTTATGACCTGGCCCCCATCCTGGCACCTGTGCGTGCATGAACTTTCTGTAATAATTCACCAGCTGAAGGAAAGACCTAAGCTCCAGTACAGGCGTGAGAACCGGGACACCTTTGATCGTCCTCACTTTACCTTCCAGCAGGTGTAACTTGGTCCTGTTGATTCTATTGCCCAAGTAGGTCACTTAGGATGCCTGGAATGCATATTGTCCCTCCTAAGGCATATGCCCCCCTTAGAGAAACATCTAAGGACTCTGTCCAAGCTCTCCTAGTGTTCCTTATTGGTCTTCCCTGTTATAAGCACTACATCTAGATAAATGGCTACCTGGGGTAGACTTCATAAACTGCTCACCATCATCTACTGAAAACTCGCGCAGACTGACACTACCTTAAATGACAGTCTCATACATTGATATCCTTATGGGTATTAATTATAACATACTTCTAGGAATTCTCATCTTACTGCAATTGCAAATATGCATGGGTCATGGCCAGGTCCCGTGCCAGCTTTCCGTATATATTCTCAAAGCGAGGGATGGAGTATTTATCCAACTGTGAAAAGCAGTTTACCATTTGTTTAAAATCCCTACAAAAGTGAACTAATCCATTGGGCTTCAAACTTGGTACAACTGGTGATGCCAATTCTGCAAACATAAGTCCTTTGTTTTCCAGCTTTCTGACTTCTGCCTCTTACTTTTGCCCATAATGCAAATGGAACTGGGTGGGCTTTGCAAAATCGTGGAATTGCTTCCTGATCAACGTGTAACTTGGCCTTGGCTCCTTTAATTGTTCCCAGATCTTCCTGAAAAACTTTTGGGTATTTAATTAGGATTTCACTCAGACAGCCATTTTCTAATTGAAAAAAGTTAAGTCAATCAAGGTGAATTTTTCTCAACCAATTTCACCCCATCAGATTTGACTCCGAGCCTTTTACTACAGTTGTTATTGAACCAGCTTCTTCTCTTAAGAGACTGGAACTGACGTTGTACCCTTAGTCTGTAAAGAATAACCGGGAAAGGTTCCCATTCTGGCTGAGGTCTTGTGCAAACTTAAGAGTTGGAGTCCAGAGCAAATTTTGTTAAAGACTGGTTCTGCAATCACAGATACAGATGCGCCAGTATCAAATTCCATTAGAACCCGACAACCATTTAACCAGACATTTATTTTGAATGGTTTTGATTTGAATGTTCCCAAGCAATTTAACTTTTCCAAGCTAGATGTAGGTGGGCTTTCCAGGGTGTGCATTCCCCTGGATACAGGCTGGTGAGTTCTCTTCCTCAATTCAGGCCTGGTGGGTCTCTTTTGCTGTTTTGAGTCTGTATAGTGACAGCAACCACAATGACTTGCCGGCCCAGATCCTGAAGAAAATGTTAACTATTTGGCTGAGGATTGACTTTGTTTTGGATCCTGCTGTGCACTCATGTCGAGTCCTTCTGTTCAGGCTATGTCCTGAGTGAGGCTATGTAATTGCCTTCACCAAAGTGGTATTCCCCAAGTTCAGTCGAACTGGTGAGGGTGTCCATTTCCATTGGCAAACCCTGTAACTCATATGCTCCACTTGCTGCATTTTCTAATGACAAAGCTAGTTGTAGTGCCTGTCTGAAGCTCATGTGGGCTTCAGCTAGTGGGCGCTTGTGCACGGTTACATCATTAATCCCACATACTAACTGGTCACTTAGCATCTCATTAAGGGTTAAACCAAAGTCACATGCCTCTGCCAGTCATCTTAACCTAGTCAAAAATCCCGATATGGATTCTCCTGGAACTTCAATTGCCAAATAAGATCGTTAACATCTCAGAATTAGAGGTGGCGTGGGATCATAATATTCCTTACCTAAATCTGTCAGCTCTTTAAATGTTTTACTATGTGGTGCCTAAGGAAAGCTAGACTCCTAATAACTGAAAAAGCTGTGGGTCCACAAGCCATTAGGAGACTTATTTGTTGCTCTTCATCTGCCCCAATGTCATTTGCCCAGAAAAAATAACACATTCTTTCCACATACTGGGCCTACTCTTCGATGGCAGGGTCAAATGAGTCAATTTCCCACATAATGGCATAATGCCAGAAATGCTTAGCCCTACTCCAAGATGATTGTTGTTAGCAAGTTTCTTCAGGAGCGGGTTTCACTGTTATTGCCACTGAAATAAGTCCACAGAAGCAGGTGTCCTGTCGCCAAGTCACCCTTTATTTACATGTGAAAAGACCTTGACACTGGTCCAGTTCCCTCAGAGCCAGCTCTCAGAGTGTCAGAATGTCTGACACTTTTTATCTGGCAGCCAGGTGTCACTGATTGGGCCATATCAACAGCTCCAGTCAGGGAACTTACATTCTATAAGGTAGACATGGCTGACCTTGTTACAATCACAACAGTTTTAAACTTATACAATGGAAAATTGATATCAATCTGTCATAGATAAAATGTTAGACGTTGTTATTAAAGAAGTTATAGCGGGGCATTTGGATAATTTCTATCATCACTGAGATAGAGAAGGGTCCCGACCTGAAATATCAGCTTTCCCGTTCCTCTGACGCTGCCTGGCCTGCTGTGTTCCTTCAACTCTATACTGTGTTATCTTCAATATAATCAGGGAGATTCAACATGGATTTTTGAAAGACATGAAATGTTTTAAAAGGTTTGTCCTACCTTTTAGCATTCTTTGAGGAGGTACCTCACGCTGTGCATAAAGCAGAATTAGTGGATGTACTCTACTTAGATTTCCAGAATGCATTTGGTAAGGTACCACATCAGAGATTATTACAGAAAATAAGAGTTCATGGTGTAGGGGATAATGTATTTGTATAGATGAAGATTAGCTGCCTGAGAGGAAGCAGAGAGCAGGCGTAAATGGGTCTTTTTCAAGTTGACAACATGTGACTATTTGTCTGCCACAGGGGTCAAAGTCCTATTGTCAATTGTTCACAATTTATATAAATGACTTAGATGAAGAGTGGAAGGAATGGTTGCCAAATTTGATGACGTCAAGATAGAATGGAAAGTAAACTGTGAAGTGGATATTAAATGGTTACAAAAATATATTGATAGGCTAAGTGAGTGAGCAAAGGAAGGATGTAAATGTATTGGAGGTAGTACAGAAAGGGTTTACCAGACTAACACCTGGAATAGGTGGGCTGACTTATGAGGAAAAGTTTGACAAGTTGGATACTTGGGTGAATAAAAGGCAACTCGATTTAACCCAATAACATCCTGAAGAGTCTTAACAGTGTAAATGTGCTTAAGACGTTTCCTTTTGTCTGAGGGTCCAAAACTAGGATCACTGTTTCAAAATCAAGAGTCACCCATTTAAGACAAAAAACAGGAGTCTTTTTATCTCTCAGATCATTGACAGCCTTTAGAGCTCTCTTCCTGAAAAGGTGATGGAAGCACAACCCTTGAACATATCATAGGCAAACATTTTTGTTAAGCAAGGTCTTGAAAGATCAAAAATGGTCTGCAGCAATGTGACTTGAGATCATAATCAGATCAGTCAGGATATTTTTGAAAACCAGGGTAGGCTCAAGGGGCTGAATAGCCTAATCTTGCTTCTGATTTGTATGCTTGTATGCTTCTCAAAGCAAGTCACAAACTTGTGAGATCAGTGTATGGAGATTTTTTTTAAAAAATTGGCAGGCATAACTTTAGCAAACATAAGACAGTAAGATTTGGAATTGATTTAGTCCATTTGGCCCATTGTGTCTGCTCAATCATTCAATCATGGCTGATACGTTTCTCAAGCCCGTTCTCCAGCTTTCTCCCCATAATTCTTGATCCCTTACTCATCAAGAACCTATCTCTGTCTTAAAGACACTGAATGGCTTAGACTCAATAGCCTTCTGCAGCAATAAGTTCCACAGATTCACCCCCTGGCTGAAGAAATTTATCCTCATTTCAAATCTAAAGGGTTGTCCCTTCACTCTGAGGCTGTGCCCTCAAGTCCTTGTCTCTCCTACTAGTGGAAACATCTCTCCATGTCCCTTTCATTCAAGCCTTGCAGTATTCTGTAAGTCTCAATCAGATCATCCTTCTAAACTTCATTGAGTACAGAGCCAGAGTCCTCAAATGCTCGTCCTATGGCAAGCCCTTTATCCGAAGGATCACTCTTGTAACTCCCCTCTGAACTCCCCCCAATACTAACTCATCTTTCCTTACATACCGGGCCCAAAACTGCTCACAATATTCCAAATGCGGTCGCAGCCTCAGCCGTACATCTCTGCTCTTGTATTCTAGCCCTCTTGAAATGAGTGCTCACATTGCATTTGCCTTCCTAACTGCCAACTGAACCTACATGTTAACCTTAGGGGTCCTAGTTCTCGTAAGTCTTTTTGTGCGTAAGATTTCGGAAGTTTTTCCCCAGTTAGAAAATAGTCTATGCTCTATTCATCCTACAAAAGCACATAACCTCACACTTTCTCATATTGTATTCCATCTACCAATTCTTTGCTCACTCCTAGCTTGTCCAAGTACTTCCGCAGCCTCCATGCTCCCTTTAAACTATGCTTCCCTCTACCTATCTTTGTGTCATCTGCAAACTTAGCAACAATGCCCTCAGTTCCTTCTTCCAGATCATTGATATATAACATGAATAGTTGTGGTCCCAACACTGACTCCTTCGGAACTCCACCAGTCACCAGCTGCCATCCTGAAAAAGACCCCTTTATCCCCAGTCTCTGCTTTCTGCCAGTTGGCCAATCCTCTATCCATGCCAGAACTTGAATGAATTTATTTCACAGCCTCCTATGTGGCACCTTGTCAAAGGCCTTCTGAAAATCCAAATAGGTCATGTCCATTGGCTTTTCTTTGCCGAACTTGCTCATTACCTCCTCAAAGAATTCTGAAAGGTTTATCAAGTGATGAAGCCGTACTGATTCTGGCCTATTTTACCATGCACTTCCAAGTACTCCACAATCTCATCCTTAATAATGGACTCCAAAATCTTGACAACAATGAAAGTCAGGCTAATGGGCCTATATCCTGTCTGCTGCCTCCCTCTTTTCTTAAACAGACGTGCTACATTAGGCATTTTCTAGTCCTCTGGGGCCCTCCCAAAATCTAGTGATTCATGGAAGATCAACACTAATGCCTCTACAATGTCAACTATCTCCTTCAGAACTCCAGGGTGTGGTCGATCTGATCTGGTAATTTATGTACCTCTCAGTTTCCCCAGCACCTTCTCCTTAGTGATGGCCACTACATTCACCTATGCTCCCGATTCTCTCTTAGTTCTGGGATGCTGCTGGTGTCTTGCACTGTGAAAACTGATGCAAAGTAACAATTCTTTGTTGCTCGACCATTTCTTTGTTCCCCATGCTACTTCTCCAGCCTCATTTTCCAGTTGTCCAATGTCTACTCTTCCCTCTCTCTTAGCCTTTTGGTAGCTAAAAAAAACCTCTTGCAATCTTTTTATATTGCTAGCTAGCTTACTCTCATAGTTTATCTTCTTCTCCCCTCATTGTCTTTTTTTTAGTTATACTCTGCTGGTTTTTTTTTAAAAAGTCTTTCCAATCCTCTGGCTTCCCACTAATCTTCTCCAGATTGTATACGTTTTTCTTTTGCTTTTATGCTGTCCCTGACTTCCCTTGTCAGCCACTGTTGCTTTATCCTCCCCCAACTATGTTTTTTCTTCCTTGGGAGGAATTTCTGCTGTGCTTCCCAAATTACCCTTAGAAACTCCTAATATTGTTGCTCTGAGATAGTAAGAACTACAAATGCTGGAGTCAGAGATAACACAGTGTGGAGCCGGAGGAACACAGCAGGCCAGGCAGCATCAGAGGAGCAGGAAAGCTGACGTTTCGGGTCGGGACCCTTCTTCAGAAAAAGGGTCTCAACTTGAAACGTCAACTTTCCTGCTTCCCTGATGCTGCCTGGCCTGCTGTGTTCCTCCAGCTCCACGTTGCACAATTGCTGCTCTATTGTCTTTTCTGTTAGGCTCCTCTCCTAATCATCTCTGGCTAGCTTCTCCCTCATGTCTTTATACTTTTACTCAGTTGAAATAATGTTACATGTGATTCCAGTTCCTCTCAAAACGTAGGGTGAATTCTATCATGTTATGGTCACTGCCTTCTAGGGGCTCCTTCATCTTAAGCTCCCTAATCAGGCCTGCCTCATTTACGCATCACCGAATGCAGAATTGCTTGTTCCCTAGTGGCCTCTACCACAAGGTGGTCCAAAAGCTGCTGATTCAGGGGCAAACGAAAGCGTGTAGCATCTTTCGCTGAAATCTGTGGAAGTACCCAGCCCTAGAAAAGACCAGGAGACAATTAATATTTCCTTCTCTATGGAAGTACAGACTACAGCTCTATTGCTAATCTGAATCAATGAATCATCAATCCATATAATAGAAACCCACTTCTGAATATGTGTTCTATGTCATTTCACAAATAATTTGTAAATTTTAAGTACTAATGTAAACACATCCTAAAGCATTGAGCAGAAAATATTTATTGTCAAAATTTAAACCATTAAGCTGTCAGCTATAATCTCAAGGCTGACAGCTTCAAGACAGTGGCTCAAAGCCAATTAAAGACTTTGAAAGTCCAAATGATAGCTGATGAGTTCTTTAGCATAAAACCAAGTCAGGTTGTTTCTTTAGCCAGTAAGGAGAGGATGAAGCTAGTTCCATTAATTCTCCATGCCAAAGTCAGTCCACTAAATTTCCAATTATGATTTGACTAGTTATTTAAATGAGGGTTAATGGACATTCAGATCTGGGAGATGCAATACAGACTACCTTTCTGGATCAAATTTCTGCCATATTACAGCAGATACCTCAGTGATCAAAATAAGAAGAGATCCAGAGCCAGTGGAGTGACAATACTTCTCAATGACAGAGTGATCTGCTGATCTCTTGGCAACTTTTAGAAGGATTATCATACATGATGGTTGGTGGCAGAGTGATGGGTATTATGTTGCATCACCCACAAGCTATCCATTAACTTGATTTTCTTCAAAACAGTTCAAGAGGTTGAGTTCTGTACAACCTCAGTACAACCAGCAGAAAATCTCAAGTGACATGCCAAATTTTTTGCTTGTTGTCACACTCAATAAACTGTACCTTTGGGGTGTTTGTGTTGAGCAAAACATCATGGTTAATTGTAAGAGCTTGTGAAGCAACATGGGTGCCACCCTTTGCACTCAGGGCAATAGGAAAACTAACAATGCTGTAAAGTTGAAAACCATCTTGCCTGCATGCCAGACTGAATGAATTTTCCAGCTGACTACTGTTGAATACGTATTGAATTCATACTTGTAGGTCTCCGTGGCTGATGGTTCAGAAATTTACAATGGGTGTACTCAAATTATCTTTGTCATAAGAATTGAAAGTAGCCGACCAAGTAAGTTGAAACGAGGGGAGACATGTCACCTCTACTCACCTGGTTGTGATAATACTTCATATGTTATCATCATTGGAGAGTAGGTGAGAAAGTGGAGGAAAAGTAAAGTGAGACAACACTTAAAGATCTTTCACACACCCTGCTCTAAGAAGAGTTGAATATAATCATTTTCATCACAGCCATAAGGCATGCTCATAAGCTTCGCGCATGAGTGGACTTTAATGTACATCTCTCAGGTAAGATTTCTATTGGAACTGTTGCCTCACTTTATTTTCCTCCCCTTTCTCACCCACCCTCACCATGATATAATGTATAAATTACTGGAGGGGACAGAAAGTGTGAAGTGAGGCGTTTAAGTCCACCAGCATTCAACATTTAGGATTCAGATTCAGAAGCAAATACAAGACTATGCTTAATGCAAAAAATTGTTATTTTTACAAAACATGCCCCTAAATAATTGTTATTCAATCTTTCAGCAGTCTCCAGATTGACAAGGTTGTTAGTAACAAAAATCTATGTTGATCTTGGCAATACCTATACCTTACATATTACATTCTGATTCATTTGCACTTCTTCAGAAGTGCATATTACTAGAAACCTGGGGTGTGCATCTCCATTAACCCTCAATTAAATAACTAGTCAAATCATAATTGGAAATTTACTGCACTGACTTTAGCCAGAGAAACAAACTGACTTGTTTTTATGCTAAGGAATTCATCAAGTATCACTTGGAATTTCAAAGCTTTGAATTGGCTTTGAGCCACTGCCTTAAAGGTGAAAGAAGAGTGAGATTGCAGCTGACAGTTTAGCAGTTTATATTTTACCAATAAATATTTTCTGCTCAACGTTTCAGTATATGTTTGCATTAGTACTTAAAATTTACAAACTAATTGTGAAATGGCATGGAACACATATTCAGAAATGGGTTTCTGTTATGACCATATATCCATTTTGCTCCAAGACTGTGTTAACATTTTGATGTCAGTCAAATATGGCTGACTCCTGCTTGAAAACATATGTCATTTTGCATGAATCAACCCTGTATGTGGACTGCTAAAAGCTAGCAATGCCTGAGTCAAAGAAAACCCAGACTGACAGATCATAATTAAAGTGCAGACACTACTGTGAATAAACAGTACTTGTTAATTACACGTGCCATTTGGGTAACAGTGCCAGCTCTTTTTTTTACACACAGTACTTTTCAAACAGTTGACACAGAGCATTTCTCTTTGGCACAGCTCCTACAGGAAGCATAAAGCCTTTCAATACAAACAATCTTTAATACATGTCAGTAAGTGAAGAGTTTGTTGATCAAAAAATTAGTTGTTACATTCACTGTTGAGTTTCTTATTGAGCACCTCATGCTTGTTAAACAGCATCTTTGTATTCCACATGTGGGTCTAAAATATCAGGCCAAAATTACATTAACCTGCAGCGTCCTTGTAATAACATCCTAAAATATGGCACGTGATCTGTGCATCTATTTTAAGTTCCTCAAAGTTTCCAAAAGGCTACTGAAGAAAATATATTTAGCTTCTTCAAAATAATTTTTTATTTACTTTCAAGGAAACTATACTTCCAGAAATTAAACGTCCAGACATAATGGTATTCGTCAAACATGTAATAATGTAATTCAGTGAAAAAACATAATTACTGCTCATGTAAAATCCAATAGTTTTAAGACACAGGGTAACAACCACAAAAATCTTAGGGCATTGCCATGAAAAAGAAATTGACAAACATTTCTTTCTGTTTATGGAAGGAGAATAACAAAAGAAAGTCGAACATTATTCTTGCCTTGGTTCAAAATGACTTATGTCACCTTGTCATATGATTGCAAACAAATGAAAATAGTATTTGCTAAAAAGTGAACCATGAAGACACTAGGACACTAATACACTATGTACTTCTTAAAATTACTAATAAAGTGAGAAAAAGGTGGTGTATTTTTAAAATTAAAATTCTAGATTCTCAATAACAATTAGAAAAAGCAAAAAAAGGTAACATTTAGTAAAATGCAAAAATCCAAGGCAGAGAGTTTTTATAATAACAGATTCAAGTAGAAGAATATGAAATGGCTTTAAAACTTAAATGAAATTACAGTTATTTAAATATGTTGGACATATAGATAACTATTCACATCTGATGGAGTGGAGTGAGGGTAGAGATTGCTGGCATGGGGCATCCTGGACTATAGCGGAGTGGGAACCTATTTCTCAGAGAAAGGGACTTTATTACAGCTCTTAAGTCAGCATGGCATTACCTCTCTTGTTTCCAGGTTTCCTGACCAATCACAGATTATGTATGTGATGCAAATTAACACTTGCTCACCACCTTCTCAAGGGCAATTAGGATGGACAATAGATGTTAGCCAAAGTATTCACATCCCATGAGGCAATTTAAATCAATTAAAGATGCCCATTTAAAGTGTCCTTGGCAGGGGTCAGTGTGTCTGAACATTATATTGTTTCCTCAGCTTCAGCAACCACCTGCTGAGTCTCCCCTGCAGTTCTTGCAGTCAAGTGGATCTTTTCATGCAAACAAGAGGCTAGCCCACAGACAAAACGGATATGCTGAGTGATGAAGGGTTTAGGCCCGAAACGTCAAGTTTTCCTGCTCCTATGATGCTGCTTGACCTGCTGTGTTCATCCAGCCCCATGCTTGTTATCTCGGATATGCTGAGAAAGTCAGCAGCAGAAGAATGCTGTCTCAAATTTCGCCCAAGAGATTCAATTGTGTCAGGAGGTCAGGAAAGATGAAATACTTTTGGATGCCAAGCTCCACAATCTGACTCTCGCATTTACCTGCACAAGATTCCTCAGAACAACACACCAACAGCTCCACTCATTCCTCTCTTTCAAGGCATTTCTTCATATTCTCATCTGAACAGATAACAGTCACACTCACCTTCAACTTACTATACCTCACACCCATCCTCAAACACTCCTCCACAAATGTTCTCATTATATCCTCTCTGCACAAATCTTTATTCATATTCCTCACACTTTGCTCCTCTCCTTACATGACAGGACAGCGCACAGCTTCACAAACAAGCAGGGCAGATAGGATATCCACCTAATGGCTACTTGCAATGCATAGTCAAACTTGGCCTATAGCAAAGAAGGTCTTGTTCCAAGAGACTCCAGATGCCAACAGCAACCTGCCCTGAAAGCCTGAGCTCTCTGAGGCACAGTGTTGACTATATCTGGGGCTGTACTTAGTTGGCGCTTGGATTTCCAAGTCCGTTCCTCTGCACTGTGCTGCATCCGGTGGCTGAGGAGGAGGCAGCTAATGCTGCTGTGCTAGTGCACATGATGCTGCTCCTTTTCAAAGATCCAAGCTTTTTCCATGCTGCAGTGAAGGCTAACAGCAGGAAAGATTAGATCAAGATGAGTAAATGAAGTTCGAAATAAGTAAAATCACTTTTAAATAGTTGGAAGTCACTTGTCAAATAAGGAAATCAGGGCCTCGGAACAAATGCTTTGATCACTAACCTTTCATACAGGGAGGCCAGCAGTAATGTAGTTTCATGTTAAAATGTTTTTGAGACTGTCAGTTTTATTTTTTAATGGGCTCCTACTGTGCTTGCATCTCGTTGACCTTGGTAAGTTCCACACAGCTCAATAAACCAATAGACTGGTTATTAAAGCAAGAGTCCTAGGACAAATCTACAATTAATTGACTATTTAAATTATTTAACTTGACAGCTTCAAAGGGATTTCCTGTTAACTTGCAAACCTACTTAGGTGATAGCTGGAAGTTGGCAAAATCATGTCATGTTACTGACCTATCTGCACTTTTCAGAGGTTTAACTACCCCTTTCTTCCAGCTAGTTCTTGTCTGTATTTGTAAAACTCCGGCACTGTAACTTTTTTTTCAATTCATTCATAGGATGAGGGCATCACTGGCAGCATTTATTGCCCATCCTAAATTGCCCAGGGGACAGTTAAGAGTCAACCATATTGCCGTGGGTCTGGGGTGACATGTAGGCCAGACCAGGTAAGGATGGCAGTTTCCTTCCCTAAAGTGAACCAGATGGGTTTTTCTAACAATCGACAATGGATTCACAGTCAGCATAAGACTCTTAATTCCAGATATTTATTGAATTAAATTTCCACCATCTGCCATGGTGGGAATTGAACCCAAGTCCCCAGAACGTTATCTGAGTCTCTCGACTAATAGTCCAGCAATAATAGGATTCTTTGAAATTTCTTGCTGTGGCCCACGTTGTTCAAGGTGTAGGAAGATCCCAACCATAGTTTTGATTTGGTAGCCTGTGTACAAAAATAAATACTTAATAGGCCTAACGAAGAGAACAGGCCACTACACTTATTGGAAGCAGTAGAAATATGTAGTAAATGATGCAAGATCAATTAAGCAACTATTACAGAATAAGAAAACTCAAAATTATATATTTAAGGTTCTGAAACTGCACAACTTACTTATTTCAGAGTTAGACCTGAAAGTTGATCATTCTTGAAACAAGTATACAGTAACCTGATTGAATTTTAATGATTTAAATTTGGTATTAGTAAATTAAAGCAACTCAAGGTCCATTACATTTTTGGCAAAAATCGCTCTGTCCTAAAGCAAGAAAGTGTTATTTGATATTGGTATCTGTATTAAAAGAACAACAATAAGATATTTCTTCTATAATGACATTGGGCTCAGTTTACGGCTATGCATGGGTGCGGAAACAGATCAGTGTGCCCATGAATTAGGGTGCTGCGCTGGTAGTCGACCTATTCCCTCCCCTCCACAAGTTTACAAGTAGTGGTAGAGGTGTCAGGTGTATCATCTGCCCACAGCTCAATTGATGACTTTAAATAGGCAATATAGACTTTCATTCTGCCAGGTGTTTGCTATAACAAGTGACATGACATGAGGCCTGTGCCCACATGTAGCTCTCTGGACTGCTGGTGAGTGGAAGAATGTGTTGATGGGGGTGGGTTGTGTGCGTGTTTTAATCCAAGTTCCCCTGTACCAGTTGGAGACCTCTCACAATAGTTTCATGCCTTTCCTTAACTAATCCTACATCCTACCACCAACCTGCCCTGTCTAACATGCACCCCACCCTGGTCTGTTAACCTGGCCTCACTGAGACTTGCCATGAATTTCTTGCTCCATCACTGGACGCCACTTTCTTGGTTTATTTGCAGCAACAGCAGTGACCATTGCTCCTGCTCAATGTTCCCATATGGCATGCTGCTGACCTCTAGTTGGTCAGAAGCTTAATGAGGCAGAATGACCTCTTGGAGCTGTGGGAGGGGGATCTACGAATGATCATCACTGCTGTGGCCTTGATGAACAGAGTACGTATCATAATAATGGGCAGCACGAAACTGCAGGAATGTAGAGACAAGACTCAGAGGGAAAGGATGAGAGTTGCAATTGTACCTCCACGTGGTGGATGGAAACATGTGGGGGATTGGCAGTGCTGGGGTGTCCAGGGTGCCCCAGGTAGAAAGTGACATGGAGATTTGGGGGAGGATGTATAGGGGTACTGATGAGCAGGCAGTACTCATAGGGTGCTTAGTGCAACCTTCATTGGACTCCATGATCGCTCAATTCATAACGCAATCTATGAATGGAAAATAGCTACAACCACACTCCAAGTGGGTGGAATTGGTGCTTTTCATTCAGGTCAAAAACATGGGCTCCGTTGGTAGGCATTGGGAGGTCCTTCAGGGGATAATTGCAACAATTATTCACTTGCAGAGTACTTACTGTAGTCATAATCGTATTGTGCTAGTGAAACATAACGGTGTAGAATGCAAACACTGGCCACGAGCAATCTTCGCAATGGCATTGGTCCTTTCTGACTGAAGAAAGCTATCTCTGTGAGGCAGAAGTAATCCCTGGCAAGGTAAAAGAGTCACAAAGCACAAAGCTATTGCAGGACTTCATATCTCACAGGAGCATTGACTAATTTTCACTCAATTTAATCTGTTAGAAAAATGCATGGTACTGTCGTCTGCAATGATACCTTTCATGGGTGATGTGGTATGGGAGGAAAAGGGTTCAGTACTTGTGCAGCACTTACAATGTCCCACTGTCTCTTTGTGGCATTACTGGTGATGCTTTCATTGAAATAAGGTCCAATGTTAAAGTTCACATTGAGTCATTCTATGGCTCTCCTTGATTATTGTTTCATGTACCACTGCACGGAGCAGTATTCCAAGCCATCATTTGTGAGTGACGTGAAAGCTAACTGCTCGCTTTATTAAGGATATTCTGTTCTTACGGTCCCCACTTAGGCTCATTGCAGACGCAAATGATGGATCCTGCATAGCATTATATCATTGCAGTTGCTGTGATGCAGCAAAGACGTAGAGAAATAGGAAAGGAACAGATGTGCTAGCAAGTCCAGGGTGAGCAACAACGTGAAGAGGTTGCTGCTGAAAGTTCTATCAGAATGTGCAAAATGTATAGGAGGGCCACAGCCTATCACCCTTGATGTCACTTCCTCCAGATGAGCAAGGCACAGTGTCACAGAACTATTTCAAGTGCTGGACAGGGTCCTGTGATGTCAACGGGTGGTGTGCATCCTATTCCAGTGGCTGTCAAGGTGCCAGCTATGTTGTGCTTTTATGCACCAGTAATCTTCTAAGGAGTCACTGGGTACATGTGTGAGATTTCTGAATCGAGCACCCACAGTGTATTAAGGCTGTTACCAATGCCACTTATGACAAATCACACCGCCTCTTCTTGCTGCTCTGTGCCGGGGTCAGTGCTATAGGCTAACAAGTAGGATATGTCAACATAGCTGGGGCACCTCCCTACGGTGCAGAACATGGCAGACTGTACACATGCCATGCCCGGCAGGCCATATCGTAATGTTCATCAATAGGAAGGGCTTCCGTTCCATCAATGTGCAAGTTTTGTTTTTTGTTAATTCATGGGATGTGAGTATCATTGACTGGGCAAGCATTTATTTCCCATCCCTTGATGCCCCTCAGAAGTGATCATGATCTGCAGTTCATTTAGTGCAAGTAGACCAATGACACAGTTAGGGATGGAGTTCCAGAAATTTAACACAGCAACATTGAAGGACCAGTGTTATATTTCTATGTGGTGGTGTTCTCATGTATCTGCTGCCCTTATCCTTATAGATCGAAATGGTTGTGCATTTAGAAGGTGCTGTCCAAGAAGCTTTGATGAATTTCCGCAGTATATCTAAGAGCTAGAATACACTGAGGGAATGAGCATGGACTGCTTCAGTGCCTGATGTAACACAATAGTGTTGAATATTGTGCAATCATCAGGGAATATCCCCACTTCTGACGTTCTAACGGAGGGAAAAATCATTGCTGAAGCAGCTGAAATGGTTGGGTCTAGGGTGCTGCTTAGAGAAATTGCTGTACACATGTCCTGATCTATGTTCAGTCATTCCACTCATTAAAAGTTTGCAAAAGGTACCTTGCCAGCTTTCATGATGCCTACATCCTTGAGAACTCAATTATTGCTCCTTCATTTCAAGGGGCAGAATCCTTATAAGGATGGTTTCTAGGAGAGAAGGGCTACCCAATAATGACCACTGCTGATGACTTTGTAAAGCAAACCCCTGACTGAGACTAACTGTAGATACAATGCATACTGTGCTTTGACCAGGGTCACAGTGGAGCAGACAATAGGCCTCCTGAAGATAAGATTCCACTACTTGGATCAGACTAGAAGGGCCATCCAGTGCATAACCATACCACATAAACGTCCATCTTTTTCCTCAACCAAGGATTCTCCTAACTCTGCTTTCTCTCCACAGTTGCTGCTAGACCTACTGAGTTTCCCCAGCTATTTCTGTTTTCGTGACAGCTTCTGATTTCTGTTTGTTTTTGGAGTTTGGTGCATAAAGGTGAATGTCTTCCTTGTACCAAACAGTTCCACATTGAACAATGAAAAGATATTAGGCTATACTAGGAACTGGGAAAAGAGTAGCAGTGACTTAAAAGGTTCTAAGAGGAAATGTAGTTAAGGACAGGTAAGCTGTATGGCCTGGTCATTAAATTGCAATAGGTGTGGGCATACGCAACCATACGTGTAATGAAATGTTAGCAGTATTACCTTTGTGCTGAGAGAGGTGTTGGTTTGTGGTTGCTGTGCTACTACGTTCACAGTGAAGCACCACTCTGTACTGCCAACATTTGACCAGACTCAAGGGTGGAATTCAAAGGTGGGTGCCAATCAGAGATGCTGAGATATCCCATCAGTGGTGAGTAGGTCTAGGAATACTAAGTGGGAAGACTGGCTTAGTACCAGAGGAAAGGTGTAAAATAGAGATGAGGTAGGTAGTTAATGAGGTAAGTTTAGGACAATTATGCAAGAAAAATTGTGAGGCCTCGCAAACGGAAACCCTTTATGAACTTGGTAGAAATGACACATAGCCAAAATATTGGAAGATTCAGTCCAGTGTTTCCTTGCCGATTCAGTTTACAAAATGGTTGTTACAGTGTGTGTGTTCTGAACATGTATTTCAACATACATCAATGTCTTTGACTGATTTAGCACCATGTTTGTGGCATCCACACTAGTATGTAGCCATTGATATCTCCCAGGACTAAATGCATGAAATCTATGTCTTTCTTTTGGCTGAAAATTAATATTAAATTTTAAAAAAATACTTCTATCTGAGGAGTCAGAACAGCTTTGAGAAGGATTGCAGACACAATACAGGGGAGTTTCTTCAGGAATGTAAACAGATGAGGACAAGGAATGAAGCAAATCCAAATTGGGTCAATTCAGTTGGACTGAGTATGAGCAAGGCTTTTAAAGATCACAATCTGGGAGCTTTGCTTTCAGAAAGAGACAAAAAAAAAGGATAGCATGAAAAAGAGTTGTTAAAAACAAAACTGACTGTTTTTCACAAAACTATGGAAGTTGTATGAGTGCGAGGCATGTTTGAATGTTATAAATTACTTGGAATGCTTTTATGAATTTCTAAGTGAATCTGTTTGAAGGATGGGTTTTTAAAGAATAGATTTTAGTCACTTTTATACTGCACAGTACTCTTACAATCTATATACACTTACAATCTATCACAGATGATCATGAGATGACTGTCTTTCCTGACTTTCTTCTTATTCACTAAAATGACGAACTTCACAGCAGACATTATATTCTGCTGTCTCTACAATTGTTGTAACTATTTTCAAACAATTATCGGAAGAAACAGAATTGTCAACTGAATGTTGCCTGTTGATAGTCAGCGTAATTTCATCAGACAAGTTCTGAAGTCAGTTTGATTAGCTCCTGATGTTAACAGTTCCCTTGCTCCAAACTACATACGTATCCACGGTATGGAGTGGAAAATAGTACTTATCTTAAAATTTTCTTTGAACTACAAAGTTTAATTTTTCTGATTATAATACAGATCTCTGGAAACAGTCATCTGCATTAGAAGCTAAATCTGTAAGCATATGTAAGGAATTATATCTGTAGATAATCATACTTTCATTGTAATAACATGTCTAGGTTTTGACGAGTTCAATTTTCCTCATTTTCAGGTGGACCAATCTTGTATGTTATATTGTTGACTATATTAAATTTATCTTCACAGACAAAAAGTAAATTAGTCTTTCACCTTTACTGTGATTGATGAGTTCTGTCAAACCCATTTTTAAAACACTATTGTTGCTTGGTCAATTTGAAGTTGTCACTGCATCTAATTGCTGTTCTCCAAACATCATTAAGACACAATCCTAGTTGAGGCAACTGTGCACCATAATATATTAGAGAACTATGTGTGTCATCAAACTCTCATAGACAATGGAAATATTCACAAGAACGTTGACTGCAGTCCCATTATGATGATATCTTACTTTCATGTTACTGATTTGAATAAATTACAAATTACTGTACTTTTGTTGCCCATTCTCTAAAGAATTACCTACTTTCAAATTCACGTTGTATTTATTGCACTTTTTAAGTCATATTTAATTTGACCCAATTATATAAGTATTGAAATGCAAAATTTCATAAAAGGTAGAACATGCCACCATTTATTAAATAAAAATTTGCCCAACGCTTCAGGCAATTTTAACCAGCACAGTTGGAAGAGGCAATGCAGAGCAGGCACTGTCTCCAGAAACAAAACACAGTAAAGAATCAACACAAGGGAAAAACCATTCGAAAAAGAAACCTGCCATAGTTAGAAAAAATAATTGGGAACAAGAACTCTTCAGAACATTGTAATCTGCACATTTCACTAGCCAGGCATATAGCCCCAAATATATAATCAGTTTCAATGGCTGCTGCCTCCATTCAGCCAAATGCATTAAAAGAAAGCTGAAACATTTTGCAGAGTTCATACGAACACCAAGGGAGTAATTTTCTGATTTTTATTTAAACTGTGGGGAAACTGTGAAAGGTGGTGACTAACACGCCACCACCTAATCAAGTTCCAATCTATTTTCTGGTGGTGGCATCTTGCTGGAGGTGGTGGAAATGGCGTCTGATGATCTTCTGGATGTGGATGCTGGTGGGATGGTAGGTAAGGATAAGGGGAATACTATCACTGTTGCGGGCGGGAAGAGATGGGGTGAGGGTGGAAGTGCGGGAGATGGGTCGGACCTGGTTGAGGGCCCTGTCGACAACGGAGCTGGGAAACCTCGGTTGAGAAAGAAGGTGGATATTTCAGAGGCTCCCTTGTCGAAGTTGGCCTCATCTGAACATATGCGACAGAGACAGAGGAACTGAGAGAATGGGATGGAGGAAGTGGGGTGTGAGGATGTATAGGCCAGGTAGCTGAAAGAGTCAGTGGGTTTGTAATGGATATTAGTGACCAGTCTATCCTGAGAAATGGAAACAGAAATGTCAAGGAAGAGAAGGGAGGAGTCAGAGATAGACCAGGTGAAAGTGAGGGCAGGGTGGAAATTGGAGGCGAAATTGACGAAGTTTTCCAATTTCAGACGAGAGAGGGAAGCAGCACCGATGATATCATCGATGTATCAGAGAAAGAGTTGTGGGTGGGGGATGATCTTTGTTCCAGGAAGAAGCGGAGAGCCCTCAGATCCTCCTGGTGGGGAACGGATGTGTAAAGGGATTGCACATCCATGGTAAAGTGAAGGTGACTGCAGCCAGTAAACTGGAAGTTTTGAAACCGGTGTAAGGCGTCAGATCAATCATGGATGTATGTGGGTAGGGATTGGACCGGGGCGAGATGACTGAGTCAAGGTAGTCCGGCTTGCCAGCTTCTTCCTGGAACAAAGACCTGAACGATCCCAACCCACCACCACCCTCCTCCGCTTGTCCTCACCCTCAACAACTTCTCTTTCAACTCCTCTCATTCTCTTCAGGTAAGAGGGGTTGCTATAGGTACCCGCATGGGTCCTAGTTATGCCTGTCTCTTCAAGGGGTACGTGGAACATTCCTTGTTCCAGTCCTATTCCGGCCCCCACCCACAACTCTTTCTCCGATACATCGATGATATCATCGGTGCTGCTTTCCCCTCTCGTCTGAAATCGGAAAACTTCATCAATTTCACCTCCATATTCCACCCCGCCCTCACTTTCACCTGGTCCATCTCTGACTCCTCCCTTCCCTTCCCTTCCTCGACATTTCTGTTTCCGTTTCTGGCGATAGACTGGCCACTAATATCCATTACAAACCCACTGACTCCCACAGCCACCTGGACTACACATCCTCACACCCCACTTCCCAAGACTCCATCCCATTCTCTCAGTTCCTCCGTCGCCATCGCATATGTTCAGATGAGGCCAACTTCGACAAGGGAGCCTCCGAAACGTCCACCTTCTTCCTCAACCGAGGTTTCCCCAGCTCTGTTGTCAACAGGGCCCTCAACCAGGTCTGACCCATCTCCTGTACTTCCGTCCTCACCCCTTCTCTTCCCGCCCGCAACAGCAATAGGGTTTCCCTTATCCTTACCTACCATCCCACCAGCATCCACACCCAGAAGATCATCAGACGCCATTTCCGCCACCTCCAGCAAGATGCCACCACCAGACACATATTCCCCTCCCCTCCCTTATCCACCCTCCGCAGGAACTGTTCCCTCCGGGACACCCTGGTCCACACTTCCTTCACCCCCAACACCTCCCCACAGCCCTATGGCACCTTCCCCTGTAACCGGCTGAATGGAGGCAACACCCGCCCATTTACCTCCTCCCTCCCCAGTATCCAAGGGCCCAAACATACCTTCCAGGTGAAGCAACACTTCACCTGAACTTCCCAGAATCTAGTCTCCTGCATTCGCTGCTCACAATGTGGTCTCCTCTATATTGGGGAAACAAAGCATAGACTTGGCAACCGCTTTGCAGAACATCTACGTTCTGCTCGCAAAAAAGACCCTGAACTACCCGTTGCCTGCCACTTCAATGCACCACCTTGCTTCCTGGCCAACATCTCTGTCTCTGGCTTGCTACAGTGTTCCAGTGAAGCCCAACGCAAGCTGGAGAAACAACACCTCATTTTCCACTTGGGGACCCTATAGCCCTCCGGACTCAATATTGAGTTCAATAATTTTAGGGCCTAAACTCTCCCATGTCCCAGCCCCAAACCCCACACACCAGGCCTTGTTATCACATAGCCTGCCACTACACACCCCCTGTTGTTAGTCACTAACAGTTCCCATTAACAACTACTCACCCTCCCAGCCTGATCGTTAGCAACTCCTTTGTCTGTCCAACTGTCTTTCTCTCTCTTTGGGCTCTATCCTACCATTTACTCCCTACCCCACCCACCTCCCTATTTTCTGCGTATAAACTGATGATTTCCCAGCCACTATCAGTTCTGAGGAATGGTCACTGGACCCGAAACGTTAACTCTGTTTTCTCCTTCACAGATGCTGCCAGACCTGCTGAGCTTTTCCAGCAGAGATAATAGGAACTGCAGATGCTGGAGAATCTGAGATAACAAGGTGTAGAGCTAGATGAACACAGCAGGCCAAGCAGCATCTCCCTGCTAGCTCCGCACTGTCTGCCCATTGGGCATATCACGCAATAGTGTTCTGGTCTATGCATTTTAAATTTTCCACTGATACATACTGTCTCTGCCTTCCTCATGACAAGTGTCTCACCTAATTTCTGCTCTGACTACTTAATCCAAAATGCATATGCTCACTCATATGTTAATTTTAGTTGTTGCTTTAGACTCAGACCCAATGGCTGGGATTTTCAATTTGCAAATCAGGACTGATGTTGTCCCATGCCCATGTGAATTCCAATTTGACAATGTTACATTGCAAACCCAAAGTCAACACCCTACTTTCCATTAATATACTTGGCAGGTGAGTGCCAAAAATCGAAAGCTGCTGCATGGTTAATGGATAACAAAACAATTAACCTGAATCTTATACTATTCATGCAACAGTATGGTTGGTGTGGACAAGCATGTGATAGAATGGTATATCTGCTTTTTCACCGAGATGGTGCAAATTTGGGTGGGAGGGCTTATGTACTTTGGTGTGTGCTGTGTATCTGAGGCATCTCAGCGACCAAGGATAATACCTCCTTTTGTGCATCTCCACTTGCCCTCAAAAAGCTATTAAGACAAAAAGTTTTAATATAAGTCTTAGAACATTACTAGGATAACAGAAGGGTTAAGGCACAGAAACAGGCCAATAGGCCATCTTCTGTGCCAACCAGAAAAGGAGCCTTCTGGCATAATCCCACTTTCCAGCACTTACACTGAAGTAGTGAGAGTTCCAAGACTTCACGTGCATATCTAAACACCTTCCAAATGTGTCAATGGATTCTGTCTCTACCAGCATTCCCAGCAGAGTTCCAAATCCCTCCCACTCTCCAAGTGAAAACCTTTCATCTCCCCTCTCGTCTTTCTCTCTTAAATTTAGGCCAAGTCACTGGCCTCTCCACTCAGTTAAATAGGCACTTCACAAATTTGTACACCTCAATGAAGTCATCACTCACACTTCCCTGATTCAAAAAAGAACAATCCCAGGTTGCTCATAGAGTCCTGGCAACATCCCTGTACATTTCCCTTATACCATACACAGTGCAATTACATCCTTTTGGCAACAAAGTGACTAGAGCTGCACACAGTATTCAGGTTGTGTCCTGACAACTGATTTATACCAACTTGATAGAATTCTTTGAGGAAGTGACAAAGTTGATAGATGAGGGAAGGGCTGTAGATGTCATATACATGGACTTCAGTAAGGCATTTGATAAGGCTCCCCATGGTAGGCTGATGAAGAAAGTGAAGTCGCATGGGGTCCAGGGTGTACTAGCTAGATGGATAGAGAACTAGCTGGGCAACAGGAGACAGAGAGTTGTAGTGGAAGGGAGTTTCTCAAAATGGAGAACTGTGACCAGTGATGTTCCACAGGGATCCATGTCGGGACCACTGTTGATTGTGATATTCTTAAATGATCTGGAGGAAGGTATAGATGGTCTGATTAGCAAGTTTACAGATGACACTAAGATTGGTGGAGTAGCAGATAGTGAAGGGGACTGTCGGAGAATGCAGCAGAATATAGATAGATTGGAGAGTTCAGTGGAGAAATGGCAGATAGGATTCAATCCAGGCAAATGCGAGGTGATACATTTTGGAAGATCCAATTCAAGAGCGAACTATACTGTAAATGGAAAAGCCCTGGGGAAGATTGATGCACAGAGAGATCTCGGTGTTCAGGTCCACTGTACCCTGAAGACAGCAGGTCGATAGAGTGGTCAAGAAAGTATACGGCATGCTTTCATTCTTCGGATGGGGTATTGAGTACAAGTGTTGGCAGGTCATGTTGCAGTTGTATAGGACTTTGGTTCGACCACATTTGGAATACTGTGTACAGTTCTGGTCGCCACATTACCAAAAGGATGTGGATGCTTTGGAGAGGGTGCAGAGGAGGTTCACCAGGATGTTGCCTGGTATGGAGGGCGCTAGCTA